>OZ010681.1:6145616-6366455 GCA_963932265.1 Thymelicus lineola | reverse complement strand
ACAACATACAAAAATACATACAATCCTCAATTTTCACCCTTCTACGATCAACCCTTATTTTTTAATAGCCATTTTAGTAATTTAATCATTTTTCCTCTCCGGTCGAAAACTGATCAATTGTTAGGCGATACGAAGTTCGCTGGGTCAGCTAGTAGGATATAAAAATATAAATTTCAAATAAAGCACCAAAAATGCTCCTAAGAGCGTCTAGAAATGTATAATTTCGAGTCAGGTAAACATCACTACAGAACAAGGTAAACAATGGAGCCTGGAGGTTGAACGAATCGATTAACCGATTAACGGCACACTGCACATAAAGAGACGTAGACCATACAATGTTCTAATGTCTATTGTTCAGGTATTTATTGACCTAAAGAGCACGTACACAGCTTTATCTAAGCTAAGCTTAACCAATGCATTTCAATAAAATCTCCCACTAAGAGTCATATCCGTAACTTATACCAACAAGTAAACTTCTTCTTTTTTTGTTGTATCCTGTAATTAATGTGATAGAATTTTTTTAAATATTTAAGATTAAATTATAAAATTTCCATCACAAAATGTACGTGTTAAAATATACCGCAATTCAATCTTGAGTAAGAAAACACATGAAATTTTTGCACAGTTTATCGAAAGGCCAGTGTCGTTTAACCTTTGGTAACGGAAGCCTAATTGCACCCGAATTCCTGCCGCGCTGATTCACTCCGGAACAAGTCGGGAGGTTCGTGTTGCGATATTAAATGAAATTGATATAAGCTCAAGCTATCAGACACGTACTGACATCCAATAAATACCCCTATAGTTATATAACAAGTATTACCTAACTTCATATTGAGGCAATTTGTAACAATATGCAAATACGATGATCGTTTATTGGTAACAAGTGGATAATAGAATGCGGAAAATCAGATATATTAACTGAATGAATCTGGTCAACGTCTCCTATGGAGATGTTTAATTATGTTAATAGCCTAAGAACTGCAGAAAACTAGCGTCACCCAGCGACATCAGAAACCAAAAGCAACTGGCATGCGTTGCTGGCAGAACAGTGTGTACATAATTTATAGACTGTACAATTATGTAGTTTTATTTCTAGTGAAACGCTGGTTCGGTAAAAAAACTGTTCTTGGAACATTTTAAAGAGAAAACTTATTCTTAGTGTGCCCAAAAAAGAACTACACGTGTCAAATAATAATACGCTTTGCGAGTTACATTTCCCTAATATTTCAAATAACCATTAGAAGCGATTGTCAGCAATCGCAAATAAACCGAGAAAGCCTTTATATCCCGATGTTGGGACCGATAGTTCAGTCAATGGCACCCTTTGTATTTTACGTCAACACAGTTACAATACGGCCACGATGGCGATACATTGAAACTATTCAAACTATTCAAATATTCATTTGAAATATCCACTGCAGTGTTGTGTCCGCCCACACAAATGATTCTAGTGTTACGGTCGTATCACACACAACCGTTGAGAATAAGGCAGACAACTAACAAATTCCTTTTGCACTGTTTTCTGCTGTATGTTATTTGACTTATATTCGCCTTAGCGATAATGCATAATGCCTTAAAAGTTAGTTTAAAGCTTGTTTCAATTTTCAACTTTATTGCTGTATGAAATAGAAAACCATTAGGTACTTTCTGATTTCTACGCCTGAGAGGTCAATAAAAGAAACAAGAAAATTAAACGTTACCTTCTTTGTAAATAATAACATACCGGTACTAAATCAGTATTATCCTGCAACAATAGAATATATATTGATAAAAATTCTGTACCTAGAAAAGAAAGTAAAAACATGAATCATACTGAAAAATCTCTTTTATTATTACTTTATTTTTGTGCTGTTTATTATGTTTGTACTGGTATTGCTAACAATTAACGCATAGTCACAATGCTTACGATATCGTCTATTACTTTATCGCATTTGATTGACAAAGATTTTGTTTGAATACAATAGATATTTTGAAAAGCCTCAACAGAAATTTTTTATCATTAAGTAGATTTAAAAATATTGGAATACCCTTTATATTTACTTGGTTTTTTTTTCTTAAATAGATAACAAACAGACGCGGCACCTGTTAGTAGGTCATCATCACCTCTGGACATTGTATCAGTATCACCTTAAGCATCACCGATACGTTGCCAGCTGAAAAAAAGAGAAGACAGGAGAAACTTGCTTCACGAAAAGATAATAATGCCAGTAATAAATATTTACTATTTACTATTTTTTTTATTTACTTAATAAGTATATTGTTATTGATAACCTAACCTTCCTAATACAACGGTCTGTAAAGCCTTTACCGAGTTAGCCGGCTTATGTCGCCTCTTACTACATATCGTGAACTACAAATCGGATTTAAAATAAAATGTGTTTGCCAATTTACTTTGACTATAGGATATATAATATTAATATAATTCCGGACAAGAAGTAGTTTGTAATTTGCTTCAGGGGTACTTTTAATACTTATGAATATATTAAGATTTAGGTACCCGAAGGGAAGCATGGATGGGTTACAATCATTCATCATTACAATCATTCATACAATCATCATCAACTCATGTAAAAGGTATTCTCATGAAGAAAGCATATTACAAAGTTGATGAGTATTTAAATGACAAGACTGCATGGACATGAGTTTTTTTTTATATCAAATATTGCAATAAGTAGTATTAAGTGCTGTCTGTAACTGTGAGTAGGAAAAAAATAATCCCGGGAGTTTCTTGCCGCTTCTTCTCCCGGGACCACTCACGGTAGGGATTTGTTGAAGCGATGGCGTTGACTTTCGAAAAGTGTTTGTAACAAACCTACTTCGAATAAAAACTTATTTTATTTCATTTCAACTTATTTCATTTCATTTAATTTCATTCATTTCATTTCATTTCATTTTATGTTATTTCTTAGAATTGGTTAAGAGTTCAGAAAAAAACAACTAGATCCTATCAAATCATAACTATGATCCTATCATGGTCGCGTGGATCAAAACCCTTGATCTTTAGATTAATATATCAAGAGAGTGATGAAGCAAAATTAAAATACAAACGGTAATGGACCTTGCAAATTCGGAGCAAAAACTGAGAGGCGTTAATATCGGGGCCTTATTTATGAACAAGGAAGGTTTGTGTTATACAAAAAATAATATTCAACAAATTGCACAGCTTTATTAAACTGATGGTCTCCCAAAATTATATCGACTCCGACGCTATAATACGTGCTAGTTAATTATCCATTTTCGTCTGAATATTCAGATTTCATGAATTTTAGTATTTATTTATATTTTCCTCTTGTCTGTCTGCGACGTATAACTATACGCCTTATACTACGATCTTACTGCAACACTCAAGGAAATCTAGACACCGAAAGAGATCAGCTTCAATAGACATGTAATGGATTGTATTCAGACTAGGTAAAAGTAACAAGCCCTAAATTCCTTTAATAATTAATAAACAGAAATTATGCCCTAGTTAACGTAACCCCAAAAACTCACACAAATTGGCCTAGTCAGCAATCAATTCAATGAGCTATCCGTGATCGTTGATGGTTATTAGAAACTTCTAATGCTGCCGAACCACTCAACGCCCGGCTTAGAGCAGTAATTAGCTCGCTACGTCACTAAATATCCTAAGTAAGGAATCTTAAACATTAAAGTATCAGAATAAGCAAAACCTTTGATAACAGTAGAATCGTATTTCGTTGCCTCTGTCTCTCCCACGCTGCACAAAGACTTTGTGCCTTCATTTTTCAAAGTGAATTTCGCTCAATCTTGTTATAGGCGAAGACTACATTGCTAAAGCTTGGCTTTTCAGATTTCATAGTAAATTTGCGTGTTGTTTCTATAAAAAGAATTTTATTATAAACTGATTAACAAGCATGCATTCTTACAGATAGTACGGATATAGCAAATAATAAGGCGAATACGATTATTCACCAACCCACTCTGAAGCAGCGTAGTGGATATGCCTCCTCAAAAGGAAAGACTCGTACCCAGTAGTAGGCTATTAATTAATGGGTTAAAGAGAGAAACACGACTATACGTTTTCTCGTTAAACGTTTAAATTATTTTATAAAATACTAAGTCAACGTTTTACATACTCCCTAAGCTATATCATATACTAGCTAAGTTTACCTGATCTTAACTCTACTACAGTGCTGCCTACTTCTACTCTCTTTTTAAACATATTCATTGATAGCAGTAATTACTACCAAGTAAATTAAATGTGACTACCCAAAATTCTCTCTGCTGATTTTCCATAATACATAAATGAATTATTCATTTATTAATTACTAGGAAATCGCCCTCGCTTCGCTTCGGGAAAAATAGTAAAATAAAATATATAATATAATATAGGCTATATATGTCACACGGGGATAGTGTAGCCTCCCAACAGTGAAAGAATTTTTCAAATCGGTTCGGTAGTTTCGGAGCCTATTCAATGCAAACAAACAAATCTTTCCTCGATAATATTAGTATAGATTTCATATAAAATGTATCAGGTTATTTAAATACAAGTACGAAACCAGTGGCTAGTATGGCGATAATAAAATTTTACAAGACCTGGAATCGTTGAAGTCTGGAGCTCAATTATAAATCATTGAATTGGCTTGGGATGCTGTAAATGCGATCATGTTGGTTTAAGAGGAATAAAGTTTTAGTGGAAAAATCATCTTCAAAATTGTGTCTCGCAATTTTTTATACATATTATACCTTCCTCTAGCTGACCTGACTAATCTATTGCCATTTTGGCCATGCGAATTTACTTTGTGTAATGTATTGCTTCATAAAATTTATAATTTCCCAATAGCCAGAATTCTCACATTCTACTCGACAGTTAACTTTGATTCTACAAAACAAATAGTAGGTATATTGTTTAATTCTGGCTTAAATAGACTAATTTCAGATCATTAACGCACTATTCTACATAATTAAACCTATGTAAATCTATACTAATATTATAAAGCTGAAGAGTTTGTTTGGTTGAACGCACTAATCTCAGGAACTACTGGTTCGAATTGAAAAATTCTTTTTGTGTTTGATAGTCCATTTATCGAGGAAGGCTATAGGTTATATAACATCATATATTTTAGTAGTTAATTTTTTCAACAAATTAACACGAGTGAAACTGCGAGGCACAGCTAGTACACTATAAAGAACTCACATAAATCGTTCTACACGTTTTGCATGAATGTGGAATTTTATCCAAACCAAAGCAAGCAACTCCGTAGCTTGAGGAGAAGTAGTTCTAATTCAGCTTGCAAGATATTACATGCTTACAAACCTATGAACAAAGCAAGTTAAAAGCTTGTCATAAGATTGTACGTTTTGAATATTTACATAAACGAAGTGCGATTTCTAGTTTATTACGCAGTACTAATGCAAATGAGAAAAAGCGGTCAATCTGAAACTCATTCGCTCGGCTGTACCCTAATTGAATTATTTTGTTATGAGATGGAACTGTCAAAGAGCGAGAGGGATCCTATTTAAGGCATTAAGTGAGACGCACGCGAAGTATGGATGATGTAAACAGATTTTTTTTACAAACTCTTGATAATTACTAGTTGATACCCGGCATGCGCTACAATACTAAAAAAAGAAATACATAAATTCGGGATTTTTGTAGGAAAATTCGAAAATCGATTTCATGTCCAAAACCGTCGCCCCATTATCGCCTTTCAACTGAAACCGGTTTGGGGAATATCGATTGAAAGGGTTCAAAGTCTATAGAGTTCATAGTTCATAACTATACACAGAAACATTTTTCAGCAATTTTATGTTGTCAATATTTCAATTTGACTTATTTTACTACAACATTAATATTAGATTAGGTACAGTGGTTTAAATTGGATTGAAATGATTTCCGATTTTAATTTAACGTGATTTTACATTTGCCTTTTATTTAATTATGTAACGTATTCCTCGTATTAGTAGTCTAGTCTAGACTAGTCTAATCAATCAATAACTCTTAAATTGTGTGAGTTGTTTTATATCATGCTTATTTTTAAACGATGTTATTAATCTTACTCTGTTTGTGTGAGTCAAATATCAATGTAAGTTAATCCTTTGACACTTGCGGTTGAATTTTGACCGCAGAGCAGATGAGTCACCTTGTAAATGGTAACAGTCACCCATTAATATCATAATGCCAAAAAGCGCAGGAGACTGGCATTATTAAAAAGGTTGTATTAAACGGAACTTCTATAGCTAGTATAAGCTCCAACCAGCTCGATGACTGGCTGAAAGTCGCGACTGACCCGATTTTTTTGCTTCCCAAGCAGTTCCAAGTTTATGATGTAATAAACCCGCCTCATATCTATAACGACTGTGTTTCACTGGGTCGACTGTAGATATTAGTACTATATAGCAGTTCATGAGCTACATATGAAATCACTTGTTAAGTGTGAGTTGGGCTTGTAACTTGAGAGTTGCTTACAGATTCACGTAAATTAAATAAAGGCTATATTAATCATCATAATCGAATATATTTGGACCTTTATAATACTTAATTATGTAAAAAGAAAAGTTGGAACAGATATTTTTCTTTGTCTTTTTTAGCCGACTGCCAAGCAAGAGTTATATTTTTCGCGCGTATCTTGTATGTATGTAATATTCTTTATTACCTCATATCTTCCAAACCTCTGAATGGAATATTATAATTAAAATATCGTTAGATCGGCTTTATAATCCAAGTGTTCTTAGATAAGTCAAATTAAAAAAGACGAATGTGGTGGTTGTGAGATACCATTGTCGGAATTATCAATAATTATAAAAATTAAAATAGATCGAATTAAGTTGAACGCACATATATCCGCATAGTCCGCAGCGGACGCTCCGTATGCGCATACCCTCGCACATATGTCCGGATTCACCGTACGGATTTTTTAGTATTGCCAACAATTTTTACAGTTTTTTCCAACCTCTAGTGAAAAACGGTGCGATGTCATTCGTTTATTCCCACTCGTCTTGTTGAGTAGTCCTGTTGACAATAGGTACTAGTAGGAAAAAATCCCACTAGTTCTGTGTCAATTTATTTCCGTGTATAGGTATAGTTTAGGTATTGTGTACTAAGATACAGGCCAAGGCTTAGTTTAGACACCAGATCTCCCACAGATTACTTAGCACTTACATATCTTTTCCTTTTATTCATATTTTAAAATGTTACCTGAATGTAATTTGAGGATGAGATGAAATATTTTCTTCAGCATACTGTGCAAAAATTCCCTATACATATATATATATGTATTCCCTATATATTTATATATTATATATTTATATATTATTTATTATATATTTATGCTATTATAGGTATTTATGTATGTCCGTGTATTTTTATGTATTCTTGTAATGTAATATATCTATATCTCATGTTAACACCTGCCATCAGCTTAAGCCTGCCTGCCTGGCATTAAGTTTGCCCTTTGTTTCTTCTTTTTAAGAGGTGACATAAACATGTAAATAAATAAATAAATAAATAAAGATTTTTGTATTGTATTGTATTGTATAGTTTGCTATCAATCGTCAAGTATTGGCCATTAAATGTATATTATTTCATAGTTTCCATAAACTTCATAATAATATATTCCTTTATTCAATTGACAGTTGTCAGACTCAGATTCTCAGATTGCAAAAGCAAAATATTAAGACTGATGCAGCTATGGAAAAAACTGTTATAATAGCGTGCGCATTGGAAGAGGAAGAAGAAAATGAAATTCGAAAAAAAGAAGATTCTGGGCTCAAGACATCAATTTGAAAAGGCAGTTAGTTGAACGGCAAATACTATACGTTATTTCCCGGCTTGGTGGATGATGATCAATGAACCTAGATAATTGAAAACTTTAATTTGTAACTTTAATTTGAGTGAAATTAAAATACATAATACTCATTATTTCTTTTTAGTTTTCGACTTTGTCTCATATTTCAATAACGTAGTTAGTTATCGCAGTTTGAGGAACACCATTCGGAATCTCGAATGTCCGAAAACAATTATATGTAGGCATAAATACGAAGGCGACATCTCCTCACAGGATTCGTTTACTATGAAACGTTTCTCCTAATGCGTTGTCAAAAGCATCGTGGCATGGCAACACTATCGGTATTTCGGATACCTTCCGCATTTTCAGAAATCCGTACGGACGATGCGGATGACAGATGCGTCGGTATATGTCATCCGCACCGTCCGTACGGATTTCTGAAAATGCGGAAGGTATCCGAAATACCGATAGTGTTGCCATGCCACGATGCTTTTGACAACGCATTAGGAGAAACGTTTCATAGTAAACGAATCCTGTGAGGAGATCTCGCCTTCGTGTTTATACCTATACATCATTGTTTTCGGACATTCGAGATTCCGAATGGTGTTCCTCAAACTGCGATAACTAACTACGTTATTGAAATATGAGACAAAGTCGAAAACTAATAAAAAATAATAAGGACCGTGTGTGTGTGTGGAAATTAAATTTCCCTCAAATTCAAGTTACAAATTAAAATTTTCAATTATCTAGGTTCATTGACCATCATCCACCAAGCCGGGAAATAACGTATAGTATTTGCCGTTCAACTTACTGCCTTTTCAAATTGATATTATGAACCTAAAATCTTCTTTTTTTTCGAAATTGACTTTCTTCGGCCAATATGCAGGCTACTACAACAACTTTTCCATAGCTGAATCAATCTTAACAGTCTTCACCGTTGTTCACTAGAGGTTGGAAAAAACTTCAAAAATTGTTGGCAATACTAAAAAATCCGTACGGTGAATCCGGACATATGTGCGAGGGTATCCGCATACGGAGCGTCCGCTGCGGACGATGCGGATATATGTGCGTTCAACATAATGCAATAAGAGTATCAAATTAAATAGTTCATGATAAGAATTACAAAAATGTTTATCATGATATCGCCCTAAAAAGCCTTAAATCGCTTCATTCTTGTTTTTTAAACTACATATTACTTATGAATTGTTAAAACATTATTCCGTGTTAAGCTTTAATTTAATAGCACATTCCTGTGTAAATATAATTAAAAAAACTTGCTCCTGTAAAATTTAATATTTGTCGGTTACAATACAATAAGACTGCGGCAATGGCTCGTTAAAAATGAAACGTTTATAAAGTACTTTTTCAAACTTCGCTCTTAGCAGTCTTTCAATTCTTTTGCATTCAAGGCTCTATATGTATAACTAGATGCTCACTATTTTAAGATTAACAAAAAAGACTGTTTTGATTGAGTGGATAGCGATCGTTCACTTACAAAATTGATGTTGAGTAATCAAGATCTTAACGAAATTGAAAGTTTACTATTTTTGTTATTAGTCTTTTGAAATGTTAACTTTTTCAATTATTGTATATTGACTGGGATATTGATGCCTATAGATTACATAAGAATAAATTGCTTATATTCAAAGATAATGAAAATGTAAAGCACAAAATATTAATGTAAATTTTTTTTAATTTATTATTGAGTGAATAGGAAAAAATATAAAAACTTTCTATGAGAATAGAGTTATTTAAATATGAGAGTATTAACTGTTATTCTGAATGTAGTTTACATTTACGACGACCCTGTAGAATAGTTTATAGTGTCCCTACCTGTGAAGCGAGTTGTCCTGGGTTCGATTCCCAGCCGGGCAGATACTTGTGACTGATAAATATTTGTACTCGGGTCATGGATGTTATTGTGATGTGTTATATGTATGTGTCGTCCATGCCACCCGTGACACAGGTAAAAACCTACTTCGGGGGTGTGAGTGTGTAAGCTTTTATTTATAATATAATATTTATTTACAAACTCATAAAATTTAGTTTTCTGCACTTATCTGTCTTAACTTAAACTATGCCAAATTGGACATTACGAACATTGAAGTATTATTACTAGCGTATACAACCGATAACGCAAACACCATGTATGTTCCAATGCATTGGCGCCACGTGGCTTCAATCTTCAATGGATTCGTTCGATTTTGAAAGGAGAACGGGGGCTCAATTTTGAAAATGGAACCTCCCGGGCGGGACACACATTTTGTTCTAGATGTCTGTTCTATGACATTATACTTCAATGATTACGAATGGTTTTTCTTCAAGTATTAATAGATACGAGTATATTCGTATATGGTAGAGAATTGCGGAAATCATAACTGAAGCAATGCGGGTGCGTTTGGGACTTGAATGTGTTCCACCAAAGCCATTACTTAAATAACCTCATAAATGTATTATTACATATGTTTCTTTATTTTCGTTGGCAGTCTATTGCATACATGAATAGTAGAGATGCATTACTTGGTTTTATTAAAATCATTTGGAATATTATGAATACAGATTCATGCATTATTTAAATGTAATGGAGAAAGGAAACCTTTTTATTTATAGTTTGGATTTGGAAGTGTTTATTTGGAGTTCTTTTATTAACCGACTTCAAAAAAAGGAGGAGGTTCTCAATTCGACTGTATTTTTTTTATGTTTGTTACCTCAGAACTTTGGACTGGGTGAACCGATTTTGATGATTCTTTTTAATCAAAAGAAGCTTGTCGTGTGTTCCCACATAAATTTGAGCGAGATCTGACAATGGCATCCATGTCAAAAGTATTTAGTTTAATCTTAAATTTGCACGATAAATGGACGAATAAATCAATATCACGCCAACCGTTTTCGATGATTTTTTTATTGGATGTACTTCATTTGAAGTCGGTTATTTTTGTTGTTAAAATTTTAGATTATTAGTTTGTCATACAGTTAAACAAATGCATTTTATGAAATTTTTACATGTTTTACAGCTAACCATTGGACAAAAGAGAAACGCTTGAAAGGTGGTTTATAATATTTTTCAGATTATAAAAACTCGCGATAAAATCATTATAATAGGGACAAGGATGGAGAATAAATACTATAATCCGATACCAATATTGTGAGTTATTTTATATCCATTTACGATCAATCAAAACGCCAACAATATCCGCTCGGATCAGAGTTTATCCCTGATAAATATTACGATATCAGTATGATCTATGAAACACAATTTACTTTTAGTTTATTTTATACCATAATAGGAAAAATCTTAAATGTTATACCGCATTCATTTACAGTAATGAGTTTTCTTCCAGTGTTCAAAATTCTTATTCCAAGGGTAACTTTCCATTTACATTTATTAATTTTTTATTTCTTTAATGTATGTATTACATGTTTACTTATAAAATATAGCTTTCTGCTCTTTTTCTTTTGTAAACATAACCACCCCATATTTTAGACTCTGACGTATAGAATAAAAAGGAAAACAGGTTCACATACTTAACATATCTATAGATACCAACTACACTTGTTAATAAAAAACATTAGGCACACGAATTTACTATCAAGCTCCGATTAGTAACTTTAGGGAGGAAGTTGATTGTAATCCCTCAAGGTGTGCCGTATTTGATCTTAGGACCTCGTTATGAATCCCTCAGATTTTCCGCTCCCTGCCCTCTGAGCCAACTTTAATTGACTTTTTACCCGACTGCGCCACGCAAGGGAGGGTAATGTGTTTATCAGTCTGTGTATGTTTGTTCCTGTGTGGCGTTGTAGAGACCAAACGTGTTGACCGATTTTAATCATTCTTACGTCAATCGATTCGTAAACCTTGCGAGTGTTACTAAAGACATGATTATTATAATCAAAATTCATCACAGCAACAACCAGAAGTCATATTGTCAAAATAAAAAATAAAAATATTGACGAACTAAGTCAAGTGGGGTATCGTTAAATAGGTATTCAAAAGTGATTTGAGGTTTTTTCATCATTTTTACAATACTTTACAACAGTTTAGGATATATAACGATTTAAATTTGTTTTCCAATGGAATCAGCTAAACTTTGAAAGTAGTCTATGAGAAAAAGTCTGGGAACCTCTAATCTAGACGTAAGTAGAAATTTCATTGTTCTCAAAATAATTCGTTGTTGTTATATTAGTGTACTTATATCTGCTGTCTTCAAGCTTTGAACAAATACGAAGCCTATCATACCAACATGTTCACATCCCAAGTTGTATTTATGCCGTAACCCATTGCTCCACTAACTCAAACAAGCTTATTAAAACAAAGCGTATTACGCCAACTTAAACTGCAAAAAATATGAAAATCCCAGCTTTTATTTACTGTTATGAAGCTGTTATATTAGTGCGGTAGGCGGATTTCAACTTACGATGGTTTTACCGAAATATTTGCCTTACAATGTTCCGGCAAAATATATGCTTACTTTTAAGCCTCGCTCCGCTATGGTAATTACCGTTCGTACATGTCATATTAATAAATATGTGTTGGGTTGTTATTAAGTTCTTATATTTCGTTGGTCTTTATTTGCTTCTGAATGCATTTACTTTCCCAAAATTTGGGCAATGAATACTCTATACTTATAATCAATCCATCAGCCTTTGAGCAGCACTGGACAATGCTGGACATAGGTCTAAAACCCTTAAAGCCTTAAAAATTATTGGAGCTTCGAAATTCATGTTATATCCTATTAATATTATAAATGTGAAAGTTTGTGAAGATGTTGGATGATTGTTTCTCAATCACGCCACAATTACTTAACCGATTTGGCTGAAATTTGAAATGGAGATAGCCTTTACCCTGGATTAATACATAGGCTTTTTATCCCGAAAAAGTTTAGGGTTCCCGCGGGATTTGTAAAAAATCGATATCCACGCGCGCGAAGCCACGGGCATCATCTAATATCTACAGTTATCATTACAGTTTATTTTTATGTGTTTCTATAAATCTAAATTAATGAAAACTTAAGTATATATATATATAAGGCCCTCAAATGGCGCCCACGCCTCGGAAAAAGGAAGATAGGACGCCCCCCGACCTGAACCGACCTGACTGACCGAGGACTGACGACCTGAAGAAGACAGCGGGCATCCGCTGGATTCAGAAGGCTCAGAATTGGTCAGAGTGGCCCAAGTTAGGGGAGGCCTATGTCCAGCAGTGGACCTCCAAAAGCTGATGGATGGATTGATGGATAAATATACCTAGTATATAGTGTGCCGTGTAGTAGTATTAATAACACTCACAAAAATGAATAAAAACCAATTGAAGATTCAATCGTGTGTACCTACTGTTTTAGCTCTGCTACATGCTCTTTATTTTACAAAAACACATGCATACTTAGTTCCGTAAAATATACATACATTTTGGAAGCAACAACCTCTTCAAAATATTTACTTACTATTTACTCAGTGCGAATCCGACAAAGTTTACGTAAATCGAAATTGTACGAAAGTTTTATTGAGCTTTTATAAATATCAAATACGGCTGGACGTGCATCTTGGGATCTTATAGATTGATTGCTGTATTTCCGGTAAGATACTTCAGTTTATACGTTCTACGAGTAGTCTAGGTGTTATGAGCATTTTATGTACCTAACTGTTTATCTCTTAAGGAGCTAGGGATCATGTAACTTCTGATTAATATAACCAATTGTACAATACGACTTACTAATTATGTTGTACAAAAAAGAGATTGTATGTTCACAGTTAATGTGCTAGAATAATGTCAAGTCAATGTCATTTTTCATATATTATAGAACTAGGAAATCGCCCTCGCTTCGCTTTGGGAAAAATAGTAAAAAAAAATAATATAGCCTATGTCACCCGGGGATAGTGTAGCTTCCTAACAGTAAAAGAATTTTTCAAATCGGTTCGGTAGTTTCGGAGCCTATTCAATGCAAACAATCAAATCTTTCCTCTTTATAATATTAGTATAGAAGTATAGATAACACCTGTCAGTCCAGATTGTATTAAGTAAACTTAACTACTTACCTATACTTAGTTGAGTCACATAATATAGTATATAATATATAATTTCGTAGGTATGTTTCTGTCTGTAATTAGGTGCTTCAAAAACCATCTTATCTAACAATAAATATAGTAGAGAGTTAATACTAATGTAAATTAAATACAAGAATTTGTAAAATATATGGATGATACTCAAATAACTTACCTATGTAACCTAATTGTTACGAAAGATATGAACCAATTAGGTACATGTGGAAGGCATCACTGAGTAAAATTTGTCATTAGATACGTAGGAAAATTAATTCCACGTATATTTCAACGCTTTCCCGAAATTAAGCGATAATTCAACCCCTTTTCTGGAAAATGTAATTAGCTGACCTCATATCGGCAGAAATCATCGGTAATTAAGTAGCCTAAATGCTTATTCCATCTCATGCGGGCATGAATAACAGGTTTACACACTAATAGAGATATGTACAGGTAAGTAACACAGGCCCAAAATAGGCAGGTGCGCCAAAGATATAATGAAGTACACTACTTTATTAATTTAATTAATCTATACATTATAATAAAGTAACAGATCGATGGTGATAGAATAATTTTGAAGAAAATTTGTTTTTAATTTAATACTTAATAATTGATTTGCACAAAATGTTTCTTCTCGCTAATCTAAGGGTGAGTTCTATAAAGCGTAATTATATTTGGAATTTGCTCAGACCACAGTCAAATGTACTAGATGACTGATACTTTGTTAGTACGAAAAAATTAAAAAGTCATATAAAACCAATGATATTAAACTATAGATATGTTATGCCCTTACAAATCAACCAAAAAATCTGTTCCGACCGAGCTACAACACACACACGTTTATCTTTTGTTTCACTACATCAATCACTATTACATTGGTAAATTATGTAAAAGGGATGGCACTACTAAAACCATAATAGTGAAAAAGACAGCTAGACGGCCTCACTCAGAGGCAGCTATCAACTGTCTGAATTAAAATCGCTACACTTGTCTAAATTCGACTGACATAATTTCAGCGCCATCTTGGCATATCTTGTATATAATATCATTGTATAAAACCATTGAAATATAATGTCATAGAACAGACATCTCGAACAAAATGTGTGTCCCACCCGGGAGGTTCCATTTTCAAAATTGAGCCCCGTTCTCCTTTCAAAATCGAACGAATCCATTGAAGATTGAAGCCACGTAGCGCCAATGCATAGTGACATACATGGTGTTCGCGGTGTCGGTTCTGTACGCTAGTAATGTATAAAATGCTTCAATGCTGCTGTATGCTTCGATGTATAAAACAGCTAATGTTAATGTAATTTAAAGACTATTATTATTGTTCGGATAATGCTGTGTCTCAGCAAAGTCGGAGCATGGTTTATAGATCTCAACCTTAACAAAAAGCGTAACCGAGAATTCATCCAAATATTCTGAAAGTAAAGACTTAGTCTTCCAATGTGTACCTAACCAGGGCGATAAACCCTTAAACCCTTGAACTTTCCCTTTATAAAAAGATACCTCAAATAGCAATTATAAAATTACTGGCTCTGGTGGCTGACTGAATATTGGTCGGGAAGCTCGTTTACCCGACATAAAATATCGTCCAGCCATCAGCCTTTATATCTCCTGAACTAAGGCCTCTCCTAACTTTCGCCACTCTGGCTGGTTCTGAGGCAATTGAATCCAGCGGTTACCCGCTGTTTTCATCAGTCCTTGTGGCCGGGGGCTTCTTATGCTCCATGCGATAAAAGTCCTACGCAACAATAATTAATAAATGACACACTGTCAATTCGCGTGTAGCCTAAGACACACATAGGAGATAATAATAAGCTACTCAAACATAAGAATATATAGTCGTGTTGAGGAATATTAGTTCACCAACTGAAGGGTACCTATCATTAATACTTACGATAATGATTCATTAACATCGAATACGCCGATTGCCTCAATCTGTCCTTGAAACATGGAAAATGGTTTGACAAATTGCCATTAAGTGCCCCGTCAACAACATCGTTTGGCGGTATCGGTTACGTATCGCAAAATGTCTCGATATTATGAAACATTATGAGGCATGTACTGTGTATGTAGGTTTGTTGTATTTCCTGACGGGCATAAAAGAATCAATAATATGACAATTATTTATACCAAATTAACTTTATTAAATGCTGCTGATCAAATTTAAAAATAAGAAACTGTGCAACATTGCAGCATTCTAAGGGTAAGGAAGTTCGTATTGATAATATAGTTAATTGTTCCTAAAACTACGTTTAAGTTCTTTCTTGATGATTTTTTTGAGAGATTTCATCTTTGAATTCTTAGATCTCTGACCACAGTAATCAAGTCAGGATGTTTCCTGTTTATTCCAGGTACTTACTACACGCCGTAAAACATGAGCAACAAAATGAGACGTCAAGATGTAAAAAAGGGCGTCGTAAAAATAACTAGGTCGCTAACAAGAACATGGTACTGAGAATACGAGACGCAACATGACAAAAGCATTTAACACTAAACCGGGCTCAAATGGACTGTAATAAAACAAAGATGGCTGCTAGAAAGCTGAAAAGATTTTGTGTCGAGAAAATGGAAACCAGGTAAGACCAATCTTTTGTATGTATCTCCGAGACTGTAAATTTTCTTGATATTTTCATTTTCAAATATAGCTTGCACTGAAAAAGTATCTCTCATAACTTTAGCTACAATTTTACAGAAAACTTATTTATTGAGAAGTGGAAATAAGGGAAGGAAACACAATGGGAAGGAGGAAGGAAAGAATTAAGAACGAAACGAAGAACACGTAGTTCAAGATGAACGGTCAAGCGGGTCACATTTTTTCAATAGAATTCAAGATATTACAAATATATATTTTTTTAAAGTATTACGCTTGAACCTTATAATAATACTTTTGATAAAATACAAAAAAATGTTGTGGTCATTGAAGTATAATATCAAAGAACAGACATCTCGAACAAAATGTGTGTGCCCCCTGGAAGTTCGATTTTCAAAATTGAGCCCTGGTTCTCCTTTCAAAATCAAACGAATCCATTGAAGATTAAAGCCACGTGGCGCCAATGCATTGGGACATATACGTACATGGTGTTTGCGGTGTCTGTTCTATACGCTAGTAACAATACTTCAATGGTTGTGGCAACGAAATGATTATGTTCCAGGAAACAGAAAAAATTACAAAATTCTGAACCCTTAAAGCTTAAATAAAATCACACGAAGGCCGATCGATGGATGGATGAGGCATATTGAATTTTTATTTTAGGAAGAAAATGTGTACATATTTACTTGTACAACGTACATGAAACCTAAACGATTTCGATACTGCTTAACTAAAATAAGGAGAAACCTATAGTATAATATCACCCTATACACACAAACAGTTGAGAGTATTTTTAAGTTCTGTCTTCTATCTCCGCAACTTTAATTCCAGGGTAATAATTATGTTAAAGATGTATAAGGGACGAGAAGTAGGCGATTGACTTGAATTTAATATTAAGAAATTTTTCTTTACAAAAGACATTGTAATAATGTACCACGTCAAATAATTATTACTCCTGAAGTATGATATAAAACACCGTGTATAAGCATCTATGTAATCACTGATTACTAATCAGTATCACATACATGACTTTAGGATAGTCAAATGACATCCAGTCATACCGCCAACTTATAATTGGTTATGCAATCAAAATCATTACTTTCAAATTTATTTTTAAATCATTCTCTTTTTTCTTATTTCTGTTTATATGATTATACATTAAATAAATTGAAGTCAACAAAAAATTTTTTTCTAAACATTCTAAGCACATCTTCAGAGCACTACACGAAATTACCCTCATAGTTTTAAAGGAGCCTTCATACTTTTGAAAGAGGTTTAATGCACTCTGATCAAAAAGAATACTTCTACAAAATGTAACGTGAATGGCAATCACGCCGGCACTTACGGCGCGTGATTGAATTTCACCTTTCGTTTCATCTGATTAAATTGCGGTAAGTCGCTTCTCACGGTTCTTGTTAAGTAACGTTGCCGTAACTCTTGTAGTCTTGTATTTATGTTTTACTCGCTATATGTTTTATGTGCCTACTTGATGAAGAATTTTATTTTATTTTACAATATTTTTATGAAATGAAATGAAATTAAATAATCTTTTATTCATGTAGGTATCACTGATACTCTTATGGCCATTTAAATTTCGTTTAATGAAACGATAAGTCTATAATGATAGACTGTATGATTTGCATTGCAAGTCTAAAAAATTGTGATTAGAAAACTTTACATTACTGCATAGACCGAAATTCATTTTTAAATGTAGTCTGCTCAGTAGAAGTCGGTAGAAGAGATCCACACAATTTTGTTACTTTAAAAACAAACATGTCCAATTAAAAACACATAAAAATTAGGCACTTAAAAAACATGCTCATAATTAATGTATGTGATGGTAAAACTAAAACTTACTTTGCATGTCAAAAAGCCAAACACACACTTAATTTTACACTAATTTAAAATTGTCAGTATCGTTAAACCGGACGGTGTGCTCAAAACTGATGGAAACAAAAACTGGGTCAAACATTACCTTTGAACCGGCAATGTCACGTGACGGAAAGCAAGGAACCTTAAGAAATCGATACTTAGGTAAACTCGCCTTAGTACCGTGTAAGGTACACGATCAATGACTAGCCTACATTCCTGTGAAAATATGTTTTGCGCTTGGTTCAAAACTTTGTGACTATATTAATTTTCAGAATTCCATTAAGATTTAATTTTATTGCTTTATTGCTTTTTTATTGCTTTTTTACTATTGACTAGCGGATATCCGACGTGTGGTACTACGGCTACACTAAAAATAAATACTTTTTTTTATTCGGGATTTCTTATAAGAAAAGTCGAAAGTCGACTTCATTAGGACCGAATGTGACTAATGTATTGTTTTAGTGGTCTAAAACCATCTTCGCATTATTGATTTCAAATGAAACTGTATTTTTACCCGTCGATCTGTTATCAAGTACCCCACTCGTTGAAAAATTATTTTTAAGTAAGCATTTTTCATTTTAAGTAACAGTTTAGGATATATTATATTATAGTGATTTAAATTTGTTTAAGCAACTATTCTCGCTAATTTATTAAGCCCCTAATGAAATGACAACATTGCGATTTTTTTCGTTTAATAAAGTCAATGAATCCTAACTAAAAAATGTAAAGTAAAAAAAATATTAAAAAAATCTAAAAAGAAAAAACAAGCCCCGTAGTTTAAAATGTTGTTAAAAGTAATACTGAATAACTACACCATAGAAGGATTAACAGTCGGGACCCATTTAAATTTTATAGGGCTGCTTGGGAAAAACCAAACAAAATTTGATTGGTTGACGAAGGTGTATTCCTTATATGGTGTAGTTGTTCAGTATTACTTTTAACAACATACTAAACTACTGGGCTTTTTATTTCTTTTTATGTAGTTTATTTTACGCAGGTTTTTAGTTTTTTAATTAATGTGTTTATTTATGTACTATGTACATCCTCACTTCTGTTCGAAAATAATATTTCACGTGTGGAGTTGTGTACAGTCAAATAGGTATGTTCTCCCATCTAAAACAAATAAGCAAGTTTAAAGCAAGAAATAACTGAAGTATAAATAGGTATCCTACAACAACAATGGATGGTGGTATTAAAAATCACATCCAAATAACTAAGTACTTTCTCGAAACGCCCCACCAAAGAGTAATTTACAATAGCGTCGCGCAAATGTGTACGATTCTCATTTGCTGTAATTTAATCTTATTTATATTGATTACGAAACCCGCCCGAATTAGTTCTCGGCTTTTGTATTCAGATTTAAACAAAAGTCGTTTACTGCGTGAAAATTCTATTATTTCCAATGGCTTTAAAATAATATATTCTAATAGGATATTAAAGGTATTCATCATTGTGACTATTCAAAACGAAATGTTTTCAGGGTATTTTCAGGTAAATTCTTTTTTCCAGTAGGTTTTCTAACTACCCTAGCAGATTTGGATGTGTGGAACATAGTTCTGTTGTGCCAGTGGTTATAATGTTTAAAAATATTCAAATCTTTCTCTAATTTAAGTAGATAACTATACGTTGAAAGATATTTTTAATTGACGACTAAAGCTCCGCTTGTTACATTAAATTAAGTAAACGAGGCAAAAACTACCAGGGCTTTTCAAATCATAAGATTATATTATTTTTTTGTAAAATTAAATCTTATTCTGGGCAAACGGGTATTTAGGTAACACTGAATTTTGGTGTTTGCAGTAGCTACGAGGTTTTATACAGCCATTCAAACTTATGGAATAAAGACGACGGGGTATGAAATGATAATACTGTAATATAAATCCTTAAAATATTTTATATGGAATGCAAATTGAGAAGTAAGAAAATCACGCCGTTACAATTTTGTAAAAATCCTTTACTTTTAAAACGTCAACATTTAATTTCGCGAAAATTTTTAGAGTCCGGTATATCAGATGAAAAATAGTACTTTCTACGTGTATTGACCGACACTCTTTTTATTTAAACCTACTGATGAGAAATACAGAAATTATGTATTTTGAGGTTAGTTAACTAAAATTAAAAATTTGTATATCCTGACAGAAAACCTCTAGGCTTTTCAATTTACAGAGAAAATCGAATATACTCCATCATAATAATAGTACAGAATCTTATCAAATTCTACTTCATACTTATTAAGTAGTTATAAATATTAATATTTATAAACGAGAAAGTTTGTATGGGTGTTTTTTATTCTTTCACAAACAATTTTAATGGTTTAAGCGGGTATAATTAAAAATAAAATATTTGTGTTTTCATATGGTATAAGAGGTATAAATCAGTATGGAGGCTCTTTTAGTAAGTTAGTATTGTAGATTAGTAATAATAAGACTTTAGGTCATTGGTTTCCCAAAGCAGAGCGAGTTTAAATATTTAGGTTAGACGTCACATAGCAAGTATAAGACTAGAAAAATGTGACAACGCTTTGCTAAACACAGTAAAACAAAATAAAGCGTGGCTCAATAATATCATGACTGGAACTCAGATTAAAGAAATAAAAGGCAGATATAACTTTCACAAAGAAATGCAACGAATGACGTGAAGCCGCTTTTTCACTATGTGTGCATGACAACCATATTGACAGTTAGCAGTGGCATCGTAGAGACACATACTTCTTTGTGTGTGTAAGTTGCCACATTGAAAACAAAAAGTCGCAATCTCCCGCAATTTAGTAAATATTTTTTGCCATATTTTCGACTTGAAATATTATGCAAAATTAAATTGGCAAATTTATTTATCAAATTATAAATTATCAAAAAATATAGATATTAAATATGTCAAATATTCTTTTAATATACAGTACTTAATATGTTGAATTGTTTTAATTTATGGTTTTTTCTCTTTTGGGTAGTTATTTTTCATTGAAAAATATTAAAATTTTAATACATTTATTATAATTAAAATACATGAAATATATATAATATACGTCATCTTCATTAAAATGTAATGAATAAACAAAGCAAAATTTGGATTGCCAATTATCTTTATCTTGCCTACTTTGAGGAATAATAAAATCCCATTTATCTCGTTTAATAGCATTTGTCGGCAATCTGCAAAATAAAATAACTTATTGAGTAGGCTAAACAGGAACTAAAATAGAATACAATATTTTCTTTCAATCGTGCATGTTATCGTAGGCAAACGTAATATTTTCAATCAACCAGGTTTATCTATGTTAAAATCCTTATTTTATCCCTCTAATCCTTTTTACAATCTATATTATGTTTGTAATAACCCAGCGACTGGTATTTATGCATTGGCTGCATTTCCTCATTTTTAGATTGAAATAAATACAACTATTTACTTTTAAAATATTTTTTTTGATATAAATTTATAATCGATCAGTGTTCAAATAACCCATGCATATTTCCCCTAATTTAGGGTAATCGATTTTCATACAAAGCTGGTATAAAATTGAATAATTGTCGAGGTTTTGTGTTCCGAGCGCACCTCAAAAATATTATTATAAATAAATAATAAAATAATGAACAGTTACCTGTGAAAAGATATCTAATCTTCTTTTGCTTGATTTTGGGGACAACTTTAGCAGGTTTTAAAATTGCAAGACAGCATTTTATCTGAGAAAATTATTTTATAAATTTTGACAATTGTGACATGAAAGCTATTTGACGCTTTCTTTAGTACTGAATCGGGTTTGTATTTGCTTTTTTAGTTTGTATTTGCTTTGGTAGCTTAACATTTTAGTTGAATGAATATATCTGCCTTTTATTTCTTTAATCTGAGGACTGGAAGCATTTGAAAATTACAACTTGAACAAGTTCGCATCTAAAACACTTTCGAAATTTGAAAATTTGTAATCCTCTAAAAATCCAATTAACGAAGTTATGAAAATACCAAAAAGTAAAGATTTCCAAAGTGTAATTGAATTGAATAATTCCGTTAACGGAATGAAACTGCCGTGGGGTGAGAGTTCTAGACGGTCCCGGTGGTAACGACATCGAGGATTTTATCGGCAGTACTACTCTCGCAGGATTTAAAATTAAAATAAGAAGACGAGATAACAGTGTCAGGCATTACTTAACTGAAATGCATGTGTAAAGATTACGGTATTTTATTATTTAGATTGTCGTTTTTAACGACCCGTTTGACGCAATGGTTGACCGGATCGCCGTGCCAATCCTTGGTTCGATTCGAATTCCCAGCGAGACGGAAATTTGAATGATGACTTTGAATTTCGGTTCTTGGTCTGTGTATGGGTTTGTTGTATTTGTGTGTGGTTCATGGCACCCACGCCTCTGGGAAGTCTAGTGTGGCATTATTATTTATTTATTTATTTACTGTATTTAATGGTAAATGATCCGATAGGTTCTCGAGTGAACATAAAGCAGAAATGTAACACTGTAATGTAATTAACTGTCGCATATTCATCTAAAATTATAGCATGTATTTATTAAGTAATTAGAGTTATGTTTTACTTTAATGTGTTGTGTTATTTAACATTGCTAATTTCCGGAATACAGTAAAATTGAAAAAAATGCTAAAAGAACTTGCAAACATAGTTGTCTCCGCTGTCCTTCTTGCCGATACATGAGTATCAATTTAACCAAAAATTGTATTTAAACGATATTTATTCAAGTACATTTGGTTATGAGTTATACAAATAATTGATCTCGTATTATATCGGGATTATGACACTACCAAAGTTAAACCTAGTACATGCGACATGTCAATAATAGTGTCGTACGCCGTGTGACAAGCGCAGATAATTTAATGACGTGATTAGCGCGCTAGCCAACGTCGCATATCATGTCGTGTGTGCTAAGCCTAATTTACTTTATTGCGTATTACGTAATAGTGCGATTATTGTCATTGTTTTGCTTCAAGTGGCTACTTGTATTTAACCGCTCCTTAATAGTTCTGTGGCTTTAAAAATTTAAGTTGCAATTAGGTCCGCGCTTCGCTTTGAGAAATGTTATCCTTAGTTTGCAGTATTAAGTACTAGCTTTGGGATTAAGAAAAGCAGCAGAATGAAAAATCGACGTCCATAAAAGGCGCTCAGTCACCCAGGTAGGGCGACCGAATTAGTTTGGTGGAAAAAACTAATTTTCCCAGATACATTATGAGACCTGGTAAATTGATTTTTGGCGCCCCGAAACAAATTACAAACAAAGAAATCATAAGGTGCTCTGTCCACTTGAACGCAAGTCATACGCATGCTGCCGTTATTGCTTACATCTTGCGTAATAAAATGACAAAATCTGTCTACGGAATGACATCGTCGCATTTGCATTTGTTTTTCAATTGTTTTTTACGCTGAAGCGCGAATGAATGAAGCGCTCATAGCCCAGCGGATTGCGTCGATCCTAAGTGATCGACAAAGTTAAGCAACAGCGGGCGCGGTCGGTAGTTGGATGGGGAACCGCTAGTGGCAAAAAATTCTTGAGCGTTTCCGTGCTTCGGAGGGCACGTAAAGCCGGCGGTCCCGGTTGTTATCATAAGATAACAGTCGTGAAGCCATGTCGGAGGCCCTCGGGTTGAAAACTTCCGACACTTGGGTTGGCCATTAACCTTTCCATCAATCCGCACTGGAGCTGCGTGGTGGAGTATGCTCTAGGCCTCCTTGAGAGGAGAGATTTTCCTCCTCAAGGAGAGAGTCCCGCGCTCAGTAGTGGGCCATTAATTGGTTGAAGCCAATGCGACAACGATTTTCCGTTGACAGATTTCGTTATTTTACCACAAAAGATGCAAGCAAGCTTCAAGCTAGCGACAAGCAAGCGGCAATTGATGATAGCCTGCGTATGACGTGCGTTAAAATGGACAGCGCGCCGTAGAATCGTTTAGAGAACGTTATTACAAATATTTAGACAAAATTGCTCGCTTAATAGTAGATAGTATAGGATTTCAATTTAGCAATCAGCGTAATAATATTTTCTTAAATAAAAAGCTGTGACAACCTGATATATTATCTAAAATCAATTCTAAGATAATACTAAATCATGAGGTTCTCAAAATCGGGATAAATCTTTCCACTTATAGAACTTATAGGACATCTTTCTTAGTAAGTAGAATTAAACCTAACCAATACTGTATTTAGCTTTGATGTACATACATACGACGTAACGTACGTAAATACATGGTCACATAAAAATATTATTTGCACAACGCCGCTACCAGTACAATTTAATTACAAGTTAATATGCATATTTGTTATTAATGTATATGGTCCTTTCCAATGGAAAATAACACAAAAGTCCATAATATCATTATTGCACTCCAATCTTTTCAACTATGACCACAAGTACATTAGTCTTTAACCAACGATTCGCCCAAATCCATCACTGTAATTTTTGATTTTATTATGAACGACCAATAAATAAATGAATATACAAATAGAGCATAAAATTAAATTTACATCCATTCACCCCATTTTGTCATTCCGCCTGATGGAATTCAACAAAGCATGCACAAACAAACGCTTGAAACAAATGAAACGTGGACTGCATATCATTTACAGTTAAATAAAATTAGGGATTAAATTTTAATTTTATATTATTTGATTCACTTTATGTTTTTACGTGTTTATAGTCATATACAATTTATAACATCGTCTACTATCCGTAACATAGCATCTGTTACGTAATCCATACGTAACAATATAATAGAACGATAGCTGGTTGAAGTGCGTACATGGAAGATATTTGAAAAAAAATGAAAACTTGAGAGGTGTCAAGGGACACCCGGATGGAACGAAGTTCCTTTCGATATTTCCTATTTTACTTATGTTAGGGCCAAAGAATCTCAACAGCGTGATTCAGAAAGTTGTACAGCGCCATCTAGTTTCAACTAGTTACAACTTTCTGAATCACGCTGTTGAGATTCTTTGGCCCTAACATAAGCAAAACTAGATGGCGCTGCACAACTTTCTAAATCACGCTGTTGAGATTCTTTGGCCCTAACATAAGTAAAATAGCAAAAAGTGTCGTCACAACTTTTCGTAAGAATCAAAAAGTGTCGTAAGAATTTTTTCCGTCTAGCCCCCTTTCACAACGTGCGATAAGGAACTTCGTTCCAAAACTACTTTTTAGTAGCCACTAAAAATTCGGACCAACATGGAAGATATTAAAAAAAAACTACTTTTTAGCGGCTACTAAAAACACTTCGACCAGCTATGGTTCTATTTAATTCTCCGACCTTATAATCACAGAAAATTATTTAAATATCATTTTATTTATTTATTTAAGCTTTATTGAACCATATAAAATGTATTAGTCCAAAAGGCGGACTTAATGCTAAAAGCATTTTCACCATTGATTATGGAAAAGAAGGGCTATATTTTATGACCTTCTTTAAAAATATAAAAAAAAAATTACTTGTCGTCCTTAGACAATTGAAACGAAAGCTGAAAGTAAAAACGCTTCGTCGGCGAGCCCTGTTTGCATATCAGCAACTTTAAAATCATAGTATCATAAGCCTTCGACTTCGAAAGATTATTCAAATTGAATTGTTCTAGAGGAGAAAATTAAAAAGTGTCCGCGGTTGTTCGTACTTGATCCATTTCTTTGTTCAAAAATGTCGAGTCATCCTACAAATTCCAACGTTGCACAGCAGTAATAATGTTCAGCGGGAAATGCTTATAGCTCTATTTATTTTGATCTAATTGCAATAATAACGTCCGGTTATTTAAATAAATAAATATTTTAATTGCAAGCATGTAAAAAAAACACATCAACAACAAAAATTCGTAAAATATACCCAATTCGGTAGTAATGCTTGTCTTGCTTGAGTTAGCCGCCGAATACTCATCGTATTTCGACTGAGGTCTTAGGACCCATTTCTTTCTTTCTCTCTCCCTCTTTTCATCGCCAATATCGATGCCTTTGGTTTTGCTGGTGTGCAAGAGCATTAGCTCATTTTTCGGCTAGTAGTATAAAACAATTATGTTAAACCATAAAAACGTCGGCCATGAAAAATGTAACGCGTAGTCTCTCCAGAAATTATTGTTAACGAGCAGTCTTGTCGTGGGATTTCCCTGAAACACCCTCGCGTCGGAAATGTGACTAAGCTGGTAATTTCATAAATACATAATGTTCGTACATATCGCCCTCTTAATTACTTTGTGTATCTGATTCCACAATCTGGTGTAGTTTAAATAATAATAGCAGAAGTGGAAGTCTTAATTGCTGCGAAGCTAATTGCATTTTGCAATTAGTACGTGTTATACGGTACAAATATGGAATATCGTATGAGGGGCCGCGTATGATCACTGCGTTTATAATTGCTGCTAGAATGGAATTGTGTATTTTCTTACAGAAATAAATGTTCCTAGAATCGAAAGCCTGTAGTACTGTGCGTCCTCATCATCTTTTTTGGCCGCAAAGCATCGGTGATATCTTTGACGCTACTGCAGATGTTCATGGGCGACGGAGATTACTTTTAATCACATCGGTCATCTACTCATCTGTCAGCAAATAAAAAAACATTCACACATTAAAACATAGTCCTTCTACGAATACAGACCTGCGGGCCTATTATGAACTTTTATAAAGCCATTCATGTTCCAGGCAATTCATTTATCGGGCTTTGAACGACGTATAATATAATTGGCTAAAAGGTGTCACGTGACCACTTTGTTAATACGAATTTGACGTTTGCACTGGAACATGGCTGGAATTATTAAGAGTTCATAATAGACCGCCTGGTCCGAATTGGTTAGTTACCTGCCCTATGAGGCGAGACGGCTGATAAAGCATGTCACCGTCACACAAACATAATATATGTTACTGTATGTGCATATTTGAACAGCTGGTGTTAAACTTAGATCGCTGTCGCGTTTTACCGCGTCACGTACTCGCACATATGTATATTATGGCCAATAAGCTAATTCCCTTTTACAAATAATGCCTCCCACTAAGAAATGTTAAAGGTTATGTTAGCAGTGTAAAAACATAATCATTACAAAATGTTAAAGGTTACTCGCTATATAAGCCGATCGTAAGCCCTTAAGTCTTAAGAAAAAATGTGATTTACGGATAATTTCCTCTTGTGAATACTTCTGGAATTCCTCTTTTATCCTTTATCCCTGTTTTCATTTAATACCTAAAGGTCGTGAGGGTAGTCACATAATCTAAAAGGAAGAATTCTTTCACAAAAAGAGGCTTTGTTTGTAGAGGACTCTGTTGGCATACTCGCTTAATGCCTATGTATGAAAAAGACATTCTCCGGTTTCACATATTAAATTAAAAATATTTCTATTTCTAAGCGTGGCAAGACGTTTGTTGAGTTTAAATAACTCATACAAAACGTTGTTGAAAGCTGTATAAAGTATTATGGGGCAAAGAAAAAAAAATCATCTTATCATTTTAAACAATGATGGAAAAGTGGAGGCAAGAGAAAAGAATCGAAATTCAAAAATAACTAAAACTTTTCAAGAGTTACAGGTATCCAACCTATCCGAAATTAGTATACTAAGCGCCTTTCGGTCGAGCCTTGACCGCAAAGCGGGTCTCTGGTATTTTTAACGTCGTCACGACACATGAGTTATATCGATGAACTCGGGTCTCGTCTAAGAATAAATTATTATGAAGTGTAAAAGCTGTAGTTATGTTTTAGTTCCCTAGGCTAGACCAACTGAGATTGGCAGACTTCACGTAATTTTGGGAAAATTATGTTGAGATCTTAGAACTGCAGCTTTATACTTTTCTTAGCCAAAAAAGTGACGTTGGGAATTTAAATATAGTCCTTTTAAAGAATAAATAACACATACTTAATATCAAATCAAATCAAATCATTTATTTGCTTGAATGTGGGTATTTACAATAACACACAGTAATAAAATAATATAGACAAGTCCGCTACAATCCACCTTTCACGGCATGCAAAATGACAGCAAATGCAAAATCACAGGAAATAAAATTAATATAATAACATGATTTACAATAATTTAGATGAAATAAAATGTTATTATATGCATGGATTCCAATTTCAGTCCCCCGTTTGGACTTACAACGTTCAAACTACCAAGCTAGTGGATTTATCTCATCTTTAATGTGTTATTTATTATGAGAATTACTTTAGCAAGAATCCCTAGAAATTAAATTATTATACCCATTGTAATCGCTCGTCTAGAAACGTCTGAAAATTAAATTACAAGATTCAATTACGTTAATAACAGTGATAGTGTTTTGAAAGCTTCGTTGTCATACCACTGGTAATGAGCGAGTCTTCTCTTTCCTTCATGGCCAGTATTATTTCATTCTCACTTTCATACATCTGATATTATACATTGATGAGCCGTATTATGATTGGTTTTGGAAATTTATTTTATTTAATACTTGAATGATGTTACCTGAATACGTAAGTTTATGTTCGATTCATTCAAAAGGAGTACAGTAGGTACGTCTCCCCCGAGCAGGTATACTGATGAGAAGCCGGTGGATTCAGAAGCCCTAGGTCCGGTTGAAATGGTGCCAATTAGGGGAAGTCTAGCAGTGTACTTTAAAATGCTGTTATATAGAGAGATAGTTTAATTGTTAATTGTTTTAAATCACGTTCCGTAAAAATAACGATTCGTCAAAGTGGGAAAGAGGTCCAACCCGTTGAATTATTAATGTAATGTGTAAAAGGAGCCAAGTGACAGTAGATTGACACGAAATTAACACATTGTCAGTAGACAATAGGAAATGTATTCCAACTGCCCACTTTAAGCGACGGCCCCTAGCAAATACTTACTGAGCTAAGACCAAATTCGCGACTAGTCCAATGTAAAACTAGCACTATAAGAGGTACTTAGGAAAACTGAAACCTCGTCCTTATGCATGTTAGACGCGTACAGCTTTTCCTTTATACGAATAACAAATGGTATGTTTAACATCATTTGTATGCAGAGAAAGATTTAAATTGCAGGTACTGCGGGCAAAAATCATCTTTCCTGGAATTCGTACAAAGAGAATTCTTAGGTAGATTTGTTAGAATTCTGTGTCTTACCATCTAAAATATTTCTTTATAATTCTAGTCCTTCATAAAAAGAACGCAGTATTTACAACTGAGGTGGGTATCTACTGCAAAATTCTATAAGTTACGTATAAAACTAACATGAAATTTCTTCATTGATAATATTATTATACTAATGTTACAGCTGAAGAATTTGTTTCTTTTTTAGATAATATCTAAAATTTCCAGTTAGATTTTAATAAATATTTTTGTGTAGGTATGACAGTCACTATTAAAGGCTATATTATTTAATTCTTGACAAAAACAAGTTGCTTCAAGGGTCCCATACTCCTATTATTTAAACTTATTCGTAGATAAAACCCGACCGATAAAATAATTGTTTATCTTGATTAAAATAATGATGTCACCGAAGTTTCGGTGTAATTACCTGACCTTAAATACAATTATACATAGTAACAGGCCTAGCAAAAAAAATGTAGATAGGTACCTAATTACATAAAACTATAGACTATAACCCCTTGCCATCAGGTGGATCGTCTATTTACATAAAAAATAAACACTCAAAAATAATCCTCGTGCGTAAGCCCAACGTTCACCACAGACTATCACAGATTTCGAACGAAGAATACTAAAAACAAATAGAAACGAAACGTTGAATCTCAATTACACTCGAAGAAAATAACTTATGCGTCATGCTTGCTTAGAAGTACCAGAACAACATTTTTTTGACAGCTGCGTGGCCAATTTTTCAAGTAACTTTCTTCAACTCCGCATTTTTATTTTGTGAATATCTCAAAAAAATAATTTTATAAAAATTACTTTATGATAATGCTATAGCTCGCACTTACTATTATTCATATAAATTGACTGTTGAACAAATGAAATGTGCTTGTCTTCACCTTCACAGCCACTCCAAAATCGGATAATAGTCTTGTCGCTGCCAACCTGCCTGCTCTCAGCCTCTAACAGTAACAAGTCTAAAACTAATCCTAAAATATAAGCTATAATAGAAAAAGTTGTACAGCGCCATCTCTGTAAAACTCTCTGAATCACTTCAAAAAAAGTGTCGTCATTCGTAAGAATCAAAAAGTGTCGTAAGAATTTTTTCCGTCTAGACCCCTTTCACAACGCGCGATAAGGAACTTCGTTCCAACAAGTTGAAACCTGAATATCGTTAATCACAATTCACATTCGTACGAATACGAATACCTCCTTTTCAAACAAACAAAATCTCGTCATATACATATGTACGTTGTTGAAAGCAGAATCATTAGCGAATCAAATAACAAGCAAATAACAAACAATTACAATGCAAATAGAGAAAATCGTGTTACTAATTAACTACATTATTGAGTTTCTTAGCGAGGTTTCACCCATGCTTACGAAATTGATATTAACTATTTTATATTTAAACCGATAGCATTCCATTGTTTTGGGTGTAGGTTTTTATACTCTGTACATTAGTAGTTGTGAATTTATTCGTTGCAATAGCTATAAATACTCTTAAAAATTTAATTTTTAGTCTGTAACAAAAGTAACTAACTCTAATTTAGTAATGTAATTTTTATACGGAAGAATATAAATGGGTATAAACAAAATTGTGATATTTATAATCGCCAAACAAGAAGAATGCATCAATTATTAGTTACGCCTTCGTTCCGCCTAAGTGCAGTGATCTTTCATAGAAAGTAGTGTACATTTCTATAATAAAATCACAAAATAATACGTGATTTGCCAATAGAATCTTTAAAAAAAATATAAAAACTAGTGTTAGGTAACGGATATTATATTATAGTGTAGACGAGTATTTAAATGACAAAGACGCATGAAAATGACTAGCTCTGCAACCAGTTCCGCTAAGATTAGTAAAAATTTTTTAATATTTTCTTTTTAGTAATATTTTTTTAAAAAGATGTACTGAGGAGTTTCTTTACGGCTTTTCTTCTCTAGTAAATAAAAAAATGATGACATGCATAAGTGTATCAGTGATACCTATAAGAATAAAATATTTTGACTTTAACTTTTACTTTGACTTTACTTTTAGTAGTGGTGTTGTGAAGTAAAAAAGAAAATGTATGCAATTCACACGTGGTAGAAGTGAAACTTTCCAAAATTTTGGTTTTAAGATAATGAGATGAAAAAGCAATAAATCGAATATTCTATCTTACTCCTCACGCCATCTATGAATACAACTTAGCACTTTTTAAAAATCTATCTAGCAATAAAACGAATCTTCTATCTTATTCCTCGCGCCATCTATGAATACAACTTAGCACTTTTTAAAAATCTATCTAGCAATAAAACGAATCTTCTATCTTATTCCTCGCGCCATCTATGAATACAACTTAGCATTTTTACTGTCTGTATAATCGGTCGGTCGATCGACAGAATGAAAGAATGAAATTCTTATTTTTTGTTGATAAATTCTTTGAAAATATTTAAAAGAGCATTTGAAAGTATTTAAAAACAGTATAAAAATAAAACTAAAAAAAATAAAACTAAAAAAAAGAAATACTGAGAGACGCGAACCTGTGCATCAGGTATTGTGTATCTACGTCCTGACCATTGAGCTACGGAGAAGTTAAATTCAAAGACGAAATTAGCGGTTATATTATCTTACCTGTCGTTTTTCCGTTGCATCCGGTTTGAAATCACTAACGATTCTAAAGAAGTTTCACTTCAATAACTTATTTTATGAAAAAATAAGATGCTTTCTTTTATGTTTTACCCATGGGAAAAGATCAATTTCCGGACTTACAAAGTTACCACAATATTGACTCTTGATTAAAGCTGTATGTATTTATTATACAAGCTTAAACTAAATCTGCACAGACAGATAAAATTGTAAGAATAAGTGTTATGATCTATGCCGATAATATTTAAGTAAGATTTTATATTACTTTACATAATCATCTCACATTTTTTCTTCGGTCTATAAAAATAGTTTTTATTACTTTTAGGTAAGAGTTTTCAATAATAAAGTAAAAAGACTTGTTCAATCATCCTCTAAGACAGATAATTAGAATCTCAAATTACCTTCACTTGGGATAGTTATTAAATTTGTTAATTTATTTTGAAATCAACGTTCAAAACAAGTGAATCAATTAATTAAAAAAAAACTGCTACCAGCTATCAGCCTCAATGTTTTTCCTGTGCTATATTTCTCAATTCTTGAATAATAAATCATTCGAACTCAATTCAATAGAGCCTCCTGCTTTTCAATTTGCCTGAATTAGACAAGATGACTGAAACTTGATCGACGTCCATTATGAAATTTATTGTAAATTATATTCACTCAATATTATACAAGTGAGAAAATAAAACAAGAGGTTCTCTCTGAAGGCTCCCGAAGGGTAAACCAAAACTTAAACTTTCCTTTATTTCAGAGTGCTTTTAGAGATAGAATAAAAGCGTAAGAAGTTTTTTTATTAAAAACAGATCATTATAATTTATTAAAACCTTTTTCTTATTTAGAATAACGTGTATTTATATCTAAATAATATAATAATATCGTTAATATCGTGAAAATAAAAATAATTAAAATTTAGTTTTACGATTACGGATTTAAACCTAGCTAATTATCTAAGTGGTCAGCATCCAATGCCTGTATCGCGAACAATTTGTCGAATAAATGTTCAACAAAAAACCGCTCGATTTACTCAAATGCCTACGACAACCCAACCGGAGCTGAATTGTGCGGTGTGCCAGGCCGAGTCAATATGTATAAGAATGTCGAATGGAGTGTTGGACGGCTTTGCCGATCGGCTTGAGACGAATAATAATTACGTGGGGAGTGCCTTGATTCGACAAATACCTACTGTCGAGTCGAATGTGTCAAATCTAACAAGTGTGTAGCAAGGCTTACATTTTCAATAAATAAAAATAATAATGATTAGGATTTAATACAAAACTAACCCGACTTGAATCCCATAAACCATGGGATAGGTACTGTTTTGTGTTGAGTAGATAAGTCCTGATAGGATTCTATCTAATTATGGATGACGAAATGTGTCGAATTACAGTAATATGTATGAAACGTCGCTTTTAATACCTTACGTACGAAAAGCTGTATACATGAGAGTATGAATAGAGGTTGTGTTGAAATATGACTATTCAGTCTAAGTGGGCGTTAGTAAAGGAGGAATTTCTGTTTTGTGTTGTGTTCTGATGTGCGTGACGTGACGTTACGTGACGTGAGATTTAATCCGAGTTTTCTGTACACTAGAGATAATAAATAAGTTCGAGTAACATGAGTGATAGCTTCAAACTTTTGTAGTCAATGAAAATCCTTTCATGACACCAAGAAATACTTTATTGTTTTAGATGTATTATTGGGTGTCAGTCTTATCTTAATTATATCTTATAATTGCATCTAAGCTCCAAAGCATACCCGGACGCATATTCGTAAATATCCGACGCTATAGCCACCCGAAGTTGCTTCGTAAATAGCAGACGTACCGGACTGACGCGCCAACAAGTCCCCAAAGTTTCGTATAAATATCAAGTAAGTTAGGTTAACATATCAGTTGTTTTATTAATAACATAATAATGGAAGTATAATAATTGTAAATACAAATGGCAAAGTCCTCTACCATGAAAAAAACCACTGAACTCCAATGGAATTGATTAGATTAGGTTAGGACAGGTTGAACGATTTTATTTTACGCGAAAAATAGGGACTCCGCCAAGCGGAATTCCGTCGAAGTCTGTGACGTAGTCAAATTAAATATATACAGAATTTTGAATATAATGTGAGTTGCTAAATTTTTAATAAAATACATGGTATTTCGAACTAACCGGAATGAAGCATTGCGTACCAATGCAATGTTCACCATTGATAACAATTGTTTTAAATTCGTAGTCTTCTGGTAGGTCACTTAAATTACGCATTTTGAAAACTATTTTCACTTTTTTTGTTTCAAAAAAATTAGTTGAAAACAATACTTTTTGACGCCTGAGCGGCAGGCGAAACTTCCCAAGTGGATTAAGCGTCGGGTATTTACGAATTTGTCACCTGGACAATGGAGAAGGTTAAAATGTTTTTAAGGACTCTGATTAAACTCGCGCATGATGTTAAGCTTCTTAGGGTGAGGCTAAAAGAGCGTATTTTTGAAGTGAAACTTCTTTAGAATCGTTGTGATTTTAAACCGGATGCAACGGAAAAAACGACAGGTAAGAGACACAAATACAAAAATGTGTAGGAAAGAATGAGACAGAAATATACTCGGCAAGCATGCATATAATATAACTGCTACAAAAATAAAAAAAAATAAACTAATAAATAAATAAACTAAATATATATATATATAATAAACTGCTAAAATTAAAACATATTAAATATAGAAATTTAGGATCAACATATATATTCAAAGCATTCGGTGTCGAAACACTTGGTTCGTGGGGTCCTGACGCTCACTATCTTTTTAAAGAAATAAGTAAAAAATTAAAAAACAAGATGAGTGACCCTAGAGCTGGCAGTTTTCTTGCTCAGCGTTGTTAGTATCGCCATACAGCGAGGGAATGCTGCCAGCATCTTAGGTACTGCACCGCAGGGGCCTAGTTATATACATTTATTTTAATTAATTTTAATTAATTTTACTTTTGCTTTTAAGTATTTATTTTTATTTTATATAGTGTAAATATTATGTTGTTGTGAAATTAAATAACTGCTACTTTCGTCGTTGAATCTAACTTCTCCGTAGCTCAATGGTCAGGACGTAGATACACAATACCTGATGCGCAGGTTCGCGTCTCTCAGTATTTCTTTTTTTCAGTTTTATTTTTATACTGTTTCAAAGAATTTATCAACAAAAAATAAGAATTTCATTTTCGTTGTTTAATATCTGTCGATTGACCGACCGATTATACATACAGTAAAAATGCTAAGTTGTATTCATAGATGGCGCGAGGAATAAGATAAAAGATTCCTTTTATTGCTAGATAGATGGCGCTAGCTGCTCATTTTACTCTTCATATTATGTTGTTAGATGGCGTTAGTTACCACTGTTTTCTTTTTCTTATGTTCGTGGTTATCTTTTAAAAAGTGCTAAGTTGTATTCATAGATGGTGCGAGGACCAAGGTAGAAGATTCGATTTAATGCTTTTTCATCTCATTATCTTGAAACCAAAATTTTGGAAAGTTTCACTTCTACCACGTGTGAATTGCACACATTTTCTTTTTTTTAGCTGTGAGTCGTTAAATTAAGTCGCGTGCATTCAGTTTCATACTAAAGTCCTGTTTGTGCCACACGGCGACGCAAAATTAGTTTGGACTTCAATGAAACCGATTAATTTTACGCGACTCACAGCTCAAAAAATACGCTCGTTTTGCCTCATACTCAATCTACCTACAGTATCTGTCATGGTTATTTATAATCAAATTTTGACCAAATAATATAACTGGCTTTCCGCGAAATAGCGACTTTTCTTGGCTGGTAACTCCCTTAGTGGATTTGGCGGCTGCTACTATTTTCAACATGGCCCTATGCTCGATAAATTCTTCTTTCTTATTGTTATCGTTCTTTCATTAAGTTTACGTATTGGAATAAAATGATCATGATACTCGATAAATGTTGTTACGTATGAGACATATAAAACAAATTTATTTATGTTTTAATAACGCGAGTCATGACGTTTCTGGTTATGTTATTATATTGGGATACAATATAGAAAAGCGTCGCCCACCAAGGTTCAGTACCCTAGTACTCTGCTGGGACAAAATGTTTCACCGTCAATCTATTTAATGCGAAGGCTATATAAAAGGTAGGTCTTTTGGGTACGGCTTAGAAATTTTACTAGTATTTGTCGACGACGAACTAGAATAGCGTTCCTTTTAAGATCATAGATTGGTAGTCCAATACTTTGTCGCTTTCAAATATTTTGTATGAAGGAAATAAATTATTTGTAGTCGTCAACAGAACAACACAATGGACCATGCGTGCCTACCGAACGAGATAAAGAATTTTGTTCACAAATATGAGGTAATATAAATGTATTAATAATATTTTTGCGTTTAGCAACAAGGCGCGTTTTATGAAATTATTTACAGTAAATGGATGTAATTGACTTCCATATATTATTTTTTACTTTTCCTTCCATGCATTGTCCTCCACAGTCCCGAACAGTATGTTTGACAGTCGAATTTCCTATTATTATTAGTATTAATCATTTTAGGTTGCCTGGAAGAAATCGCTTTGAAGCGACAACACCCTTTGTGTTGTATATTTTTGTTATACTATATAATGTTTATATATTTCGGCATATAAACAGTAAAGAGAATAAATAAATAAAAATTGCTGGCTTTCTTGCTTCCTTCCTTCCTTAATTTGAATCATTGCCTCATATACATAACGTAGAAACCTTAACTTAAACAACATGTTGACTTATACAAAAAGCCACTCAGTATTTAATAGTGACTATGAGTACGTTACATATTTGAATATCTCCTTAAATAAAGCCCGGACCCAGCAGTGAAACAGAATGAGACCAATTATGGTAACAAATAATTACTTCCGTAACATTACAAGTTTATTCACATTCACCAGCAGTAAAAAAACGCAAAATAAATAAAACACACTCACGTTTACAAAAGGTAAAAGTTCTCCATATGATGTTCTAAACAAATGAAATAGCGATGAATTTTCCCAGACCTCCACGTAGACACTAAACGAGAAATGTTGAGAAATTCTTTCGAGAACAATTATTTGGAGCATAATTTCGAGGGGCTCGAAAGGGGTCGACAAGGGAGAGGATGACACAAGTGACAGGAGTATAAGGGTGAGTTCACAACCAGGAAATAAATTGTGGTGTTTCAACCGCCTTGATTGTTTTTAGTTAATTTGATCAGAGGCTCAGTGGTTTGAAAACTGAACATCGGATTCATTGACTCTCAATTTTTAAGTTTTTTTTTTTTACACTAAACTAGCTGACCTGGCGAACATCGTATCGCCCAACAATCCCCAATAACCTCTCCCTCTCTCTCTCCCGCTCATTTCTGAGGTCGAAAATAACGAAGTTTTGTAGAAACTTACATCCCCGCTTTTCTTCTTATTTATTTCTTTGTTTGTAGTACCTAAAATAAATCCAATTTTCATAGCGCTTTATTTTAAAAATAGTATACTTAAATAAATGGTTGGAATAAATTGCATTCATAACCCATTGATTGCAGGATGAATATGTGTATATCTACGGCTTACTTGCCTATTTCGTCTATTTCAGAGGAGAATCTAGTTAAGGTAACATAGCCGGAGTGTCAATGATGCAATCAACTACGTAAACAGGGTGAAACGCTTTGACGTACTTGACTTGATAAAGCATTCGCAACAGTATTTTGAGAGCCCCATATGACACAATAATACTTAACAGAACATCTTAAGAGGCCGTGCTGAAAATTTATTTGACAGAGTTATGTCATATTCATTGCGAAGCTATGTCTGTGTGCATCGTTCACGCACACCTGGCTGAAGTTCGAGCTTAAACAATTTTGATCCTTTAGTTGATAATAATTTTAGGATGCATAGTATGAACAATTTAGAAATAAAAGTCTGGAATGTTTTTGTACCTATATTAATTTATTAGTATATTTATTACAATCAAAATGAAAAAGTTTTAGATAAACACACACTAGGTACATATTTAGGTTATTCAGTGTTTTCCTTCAGAGATTTCATTTATGTTTGCGATAAACTTAGAGTGTACAGACAAATTTAACATGTTTCATTGGTACCTACCCGAAAATCAAACGAGTCTTGATTTCATAAAAAAATGTTTTTGAAAATGCAATTAAAATTTTAGGCCATAAAAAATTTTTGTGAGCTCTGGGACTAAATATGTTGTCATATTCATAACCTATTAAATTGGCGTATTATATAAACTTAAATTTAAAAAACCCGGACTCAAAAAAACAAAAAAGTCTGATTAGGTAAAAAGTAAAAAAATCATACAATAAACCTAGACACGCGGCAGCGTGTCAAGCCAAGTTCAAGCAAAGGAACTGGCTAGCCAGCGCCGAGTGTAATATTACATGAACCACTTGGTGCCATTTTTGACCCTTCTATAACTCAAAACCTCTATAACAAAAACTTAAACACATAAAACTACGTGTGTTTAATTACATCCATAAGGACATATAGAAGCCCAAATTTCATGAAGCTAGCTCAAACGGTTATAAAGATATGAAGGTCAAAAAGTCGTAAATTTTAGCACTGACTGACTGACTGACATAATGTACCTAAATCAAACCTACTTCCAGATGACCTAGAAGGATGAAATTTGGAATTCAGCGCGGTAATTGTGTGTAAGCGTAGGAAAAAATCAAAAAATAAAAAAGTCGAAAAATAAGTGGTGTCCCCATCACAGAAAAAACTTGTAATATGCGCTAAACAACCGGCCAACGGTCTATCGTCTGCGGCACGTGGCATTGCCTAGTTTTCTTTATAAAAAGTAATGATATCCCACCAAAAAAATATGTAAAAAAGGAGAGCCAAGTTCAATACAAAAAATAAGCTTGGCTGTGGGCTTCGCCGCAAAAAGAACGGAGATCTAAATGAGTGCAAAGTTCTATGCAAAATCGAAATATGTATTTATAGGAACAAAATAACATTGTGAACAAGTATTAAACTCTATTTCTTTGCTTTATTGGATATCTATAACAATTGCTGTTATTTAAATATGTGAGATCTTAAAGTAGGTTAGATTTGACTTGGCCAGTTTTCATTACATCAGTCATTTTATAAAGTTATTCAACATTTTAATTCTGATAAAAACTGGTATATAAAAATAGTAAATACTTCATACACCTACGATATGCCGATGATTTATAGTTATCCTGGCGGGTTCACTGGAGGAACTTGGTACAATGCTCGGAAACTTGAACAGCGCCTTAAAACGGGTGGGTCTTAAGATGAACATGGACAAGACGAAAATCATGTCAAATGTCCATGTCACACCCATACCGGTTGTTGTTGACGGCGCTGCTCTCGAAGTTGTAGACGAATACATTTACCTGGGACAATTGATCCAGATGGGTAAGTCCAACTTCGAGAAAGAAGTCACTCGTAGAATCCAACTCGGATGGGCTGCGTTCGGGAAACTGCGTCATATCTTGTCGTCCAAAAAACTACCTCAGTACCTGAAGTCGAAGGTGTTCGAGCAGTGTGTGTTGCCAGCGATGACATACGGATCCGATACGTGGTGCTTCACTATTGGCCTAATCCACAAGCTCAGAGTAGCGCAGCGGGCTATGGAGAGGGCTATGCTTGGTATTTATCTGCGTGATCGAATTAAAAATGAGGAGATCTGTAGACGAACAAAGGTAACCCATATAGCTCAAAGAATTAGCCGGCTGACGTGGCAATAGGCTGGCCACACAGTTCGAAGATAACCGTTGGGGAAGAAATGTAATCTATTGGCGCCCACGTCTCGGAAAAATGTCGTCTATGTCCAGCAGTGGACCTATCAAGACTGATGGATGGGTTTTTAATATGGAGCCGTCCCCCAGCCAATTGACTTGTGGCGCAATGGTTGCTAAAATATTGACTACGTGACAAAAACCTAAGCCCCCCCCCTCCTCTCTGTGACCATTCGTGGTGTTTTGAAGACCCCCCTCCCCCCCTAAATAAGGCACGTGGTTTTGGTATGTTCCCTAAGTGAAGATGTGGTCCAAGGTGGTAAGCACATTAACTTAGTAAAAGCCTATTCACTCTTTTCTTGAAGACATCCACATCATAGGCAGGCGGGAACGCCGATGAAGGCAATTTATTCCAGTCTTTGGCGATGCGTATAATAAATGACGAGGCAAACCGCCTCGTCCTTACCGGCGGGATGTTCACAACAAAAGGATGGATCCCCGCCGTGCGTCGTGACGTTCGATGGAGAAATGGAGATGGGGGAATTAAATCAAACAATTCCTGTGCACACTCTCCGAAATGTGCCCTGTAGAAAACCGAGAGGCTGGCTACTCTACGCCTGTGCTCGAGGCTTTGCAGATTGGTCTCAAACAAATCTGGTCACCAATGAGCCTCTTCGCACGCCTCTCCATCGAGTCCAAGGCAGAAAGGTGACATTTGGCTGCACCTGCCCAAATATGCGAACAGTACTCCACAAACGGCCGAACCTGAGCTTTATATAAGGTTAAAAGTTGCCTCGGTGTGAAAGACACCAAGTTTCCTTGCAGCAGTCTTAGCCTTGGTCTCAATGAACCGCCCAAAGTTGAGTTTCGAGGATATCTCTACCCCTAACAACTGAAGGCAGTCGGTATAATCCAAGGGCATATTCCGAAAAGTAGGAGCCAAGGTAAGCGGTCTCCTCTTGGCGGTAAATAGACACGTCTGCGTTTTAGCGGCGTTGAATCTCACAAGATTGGCTTCGCCCCACTCGGACACAGCCCGAAGTGTGAGATTCACACGAGCCACCATGGCCTCTCTTTGAGACTGAATTTCGTCCTGACTGGCCCTGAGACTTGGTAGGTATCTCTCTACCACTGTGCAATCGTCTGCGTACCCATAAATACCGGGCATAAGCAAGCAGGTTATTCAGTTTTGCGCCGCAAAACATAAGCATGTTATTCAGACTCAGAGCTTAAACCTTTTATACACGCCCAATCATGCTGTACGTCCCGCCAAGGCAATGCACGATGCACGATGCAAAAGTCATGAATAGGCTTGACGTACGTCGGTAATTATTATTAATTGTTTGCTGGATTTGCACGACCAATTTGAATTTATGTGTCTGTCTCTTTTTACTGGACAGTTTCGTTTCATCGAATTTCAAATCACCCCCGTACTAAAGAAGTTTTCACTTCAAAATGTAAGTTGAAACACTTGAAGTACTACTAAGTGAATAGTAATATGTGACGTCACACTAGGGGTGATATCGATGGGGGAGGGGTCAAAAAGTCATGAAATTTGTGTGACGTAATTTATGGATGGCCCCTTGTTGATTACCCCCCCCCCCCCTTTAAACAGTCAATTTAGTACTACACAAATCAAACCCTTTCATTTGATACCCCACTCGGGTATGTTCGCTGAATTCAGTAAATTCATCTTCTTCCTAACTATATGAACTACTATAACTACCCCACCCCCCTTCGAACAGCCAATTTTGTAATACATAGAAACATGATGATGCATGGTGTTATTAAAATAAAAAATAATTAATTTAATAACTGGATCAAAATGTGATAGTCGGCGTACAATTTGTGTAAATTTTTACGTAAAACACGCGAGCGTCGCGGGAAATAAAGTAATACGTCCTCACGCGTTGATAGCCTCGGCGGTACTGGTTTAATATATTTAATGCGGTCCATAATATAGTTCAGTTTGCAACTATTATTAACAAACGAAATCATTATTTTTTCAAAAAATAAAATTTTGATTCTATTAAAGGATTAACTTAAGATTAATGTGTATTTTTTAAAATTTCCTTAAAATGTTTCTAATTAATAGAAAAAAATACTTACTTCGAACGAAATTACGTTATTTCAAAAAATTTTTCTGCTATATTTGGATAGGAATTTAAAAAACTGGCTAGGCTACTTAATAATAGACCGTATATTCATGTTATTTATATTTTTTAATGTTTGGAATATTTTGTATTTTCGTTGTAAAACGAAGACAAAAATCACTTGCTCGTTACTTTTCGGAAAAGAAGGGTTTTAAATAGTGGTGATTTGCCATTATTATAAATAATATGTTAAATTCGTCTGCGCTATCAGCAAGAACAAGAATTAGACTCTTATAGTTACAAAAAACAAAGCTTAATCTCTTTATCCTGTTCACACAAACAGTGATTAAAATTGACCGAAATTGTTGATATCGCGGCACGGAGCCTTAATTAATTATAATAAACCTACAATTTTTGTCTTTGTTAAAAAGTAGGCCATAATGGAGTTTATAATTTTACTAATATGAATTAATAACAAGTTCAGTATTTAACTCGGTTTTTAATGAATATTTATTACATTATGAAGTCGGTTTAACTTGTAATAATATTTTTAGGTAAACAGTAACGACCACATATTCGAATATCTTGCTGCTTAATTGTTTAGCCTGCAATCATACACACCTCTCATCTTGTTAGTTAGTTCTTATGTCTTACGCCCCAACTCAGAGTCACTTAATGGTCATTAAAATCGCTCCTTAGTACAGAATCACAAAAATTCAATCTCAAAGTCAGTTTAAAGACAATTAAAATTAATTGTACAAATACCTTTACTTAATTATTTAATGTTGATTAACATTGAAGTTTTTGAATGACAAGTCAAATCAACCACTCATCATGGACATTGACAGTTCGCAGTACTGCCATAAATAAAGTTGCGTATCCTCTTTATTTTATTTTAAAGAAAAAAGATACTTTACAATGCTTTTATGTAAGAAAAAACAGTAAACGAATTTCTTGTTATTATATTAGAATAAATCATAGTTCTAAAAGCATTAAAATAAATATTATCTTTAATTTACTATCAACGTATTTTACGTGTGGCTACCCAAATACTCTATCGATAAGGTTATTTGACGTTGGACCGCACTAAGGTCACTTAAAGTTGACAATATGACTCTGGGATGAACCGATACTTAACATATTTAATGTCAATTAGTTATGGACTTCTTACGACTAAATAAATGAACCTTTCTGAGTTGGGGCGTTAGTTAAGTATTAGGCAAGGCAGTACCACTTTCGCCACGTTGCTATGCTACGAGTATTATGGTGCGAAAAATCATGTGTAAAGAGCCTTAACTCGGGTGAATTTTTGACTTTATTTATATATCTGGACGATGCTGTTATTGTCTAAATAATATGTGAAAAGTGGTTCCAAAAAACGTGATCATTTAAACGTCCCTATCATCCCAGAGAAATAAGATATAAAACCGGGATTGATCTACCCTATTTTCTTATCCTAGACATAGGCTGAATCCCAAGTTTCAATTTAATGAGTACAACGGTTAGAAACACCCAAATATCTTCAGAAACTTTCACATTAATAATATTAGTAGGATAAATATAATAGAAAGCTCAGCTTTAAGCTATTACAAGGTCAAGGTTCAATAAAACATCGATATCGAGGGATGTGAAAAAGGCTTCTAACATTGTTCATGTTTACTAAGGGCGTTAGAGTGTCTGAAAAGACTTTTCTACTTCGGCATTATTTTCCCCGTAAAGCCTTAAAGCTCACAAGCTTTATTAGGGTCTTCGTCATAACAACCATCGGTCACGCGATGTTTTACACTATCCTAAATAACAAGACGGAAAGAAATGCTCGGGTTTTGTCTCGCCTTCATTAAAATATTTTAGCGTTTGTGGTAACCTTTTTAGGGCGAATTTAAGTTGTTAGTGGAATCGTTTAATTAAAGCTAGTAGATTTGTGTTGGCGTAAATAGTCGATAGAATTAAGCAATCGTAACCGCTAGTTACAAAATATTTGAGTCTGCGTTAGATTGCAGTCTTAACTATTTAGTTTGTGGGCCTCAGAAGAAAGTCATAGAAAATCTTCGAGTGAGTTACACAAAACTTGTTATTACTTCGAAAATTTCAGTTGGTCATATGATTTTAAAATTTTATCATACTGGACGCTGCCGTTTTGTCCTAACCATGATCCAAGTAACGATATAAAACTGATCACAGTATTAAGTCCAGGAAATCATACAGTTTTAAGAAATGAAAGGAAAATAATCAATAAACATGTTTTCAGCGACTTTTCATTAACCGATCTATAAATTTTGCACAAATATCGCAAATCGATAAAACCTCTTTATCCTCATTTAAGAACATTCGAAGATAATAAGGAGTTCTTATATTATGATGCATTGTATCGAAATTCGATCAGTATCGTTGGATACGTTCCGGGCGACCGGACGGTGTTTATAAAGGAAAAAAATATGGCTTCGCTCCATAACATATTCTCGTAGATAAGGTATCTTCATCATTTTGAGCGGCATTTTCCAGTTAACCTATTTCAAGCGGGCTATAGTTCACATTATGAAACAAGCTCATTTTCCGCGCCAACACGCTGATTCTGATACTATCAACTATAAAGACTTTCCATAATATAGATATTTTGGTGTTAAATGGGCCTAGATCATAATAATAATAATAATAATTCTTTATTTGTGAATATATATATTACAGGTCTTAAAATATCTTAGCAAGTCCTCCATACTCCACCATGCTGAAGTGAGGATTGGTGAACTAGTTAGTGGCCAACCCAAGTGTGGGAAATTTTCATGCCACCCGTGAGCCTCCAACATGACTTAACGACTGTTATCTTACGATAACAACTGGGACGAAACATCCAAAGCTCAAAAAATTCTTGCCACTAGCGCTCACCCATCCAACTACGGACCGCGCCCACTGTTGCATAATTTTGTCAATCACTTAGGATCGACACAAGCCATCAGGCAATGAGCGCTTCAGACTGTATCGGTGTTAAATAGTAAGCTCATTTCATGTAGTTAACTTTTTTAAAAGAACGCACTGAAAATTATGTTAGTGTTATTAATAATTGTATACAATTTTTTTGCTTGTGACAGCAACGTGAATTGATAACGTCGTACCTAATAACCAATAAATTAAATTCAAGTCTGTGCTGTTCTGGAACCCTTGGTTCAACAGGAAGAAACTAGCTGGCTTGGCTACAAAGCAATCTATGTAAAGCTTATCAACAGAACAACCTTAGTTAAATACCTATCGTAATAATGAATTTATAAACAACTATTATGCAAAATCTTACCCAAATATAGCGAGCCTTCCTTTACACGAATCTTGAAAGTAGGTATATTTTTCGCAGTACCTGCAAAAAAAATACTCAATTATAACAACTCTGAAACAATACTAAAATAATTAATAAATAATTTTCTATCCCTATCGGATGTTACAGAAAATTTTCACACAATTTATAAAAGAAAAATGTTAGCTTTACCTGATCCCTTTTGAAGCAATTAATGGCCCAGTTACTCGCAATTTCCCCATTAAATAATTTATTATTGCCAAATATTCAGCCAAAATATGCAGCGAGATAAATTTACAGATTAAATAAATTATTAATTTATTGATTGTTCATTAATGTAATGATAAATAGCGAATGGTTAACAATATCGCTACAATAGCTATACGCGAAACAAAACCTTCGCATTTTTGGATTAATTTCGAGCGCAATATTTCAATATCATTAAATATTTCAATTCATGCGCAGAATAAAACAATCTTTACACACACGACCATTGAAATTTCTACCTTACTGGGAATTAATCCCAGGACCCTCCGTGGTTCAGCATGGTAATCATTAAATATTTTTTTTACTATTGGATACCCGGCGTATTCCATTACGCTAAAAAAAATTCTGATGATAATAAGAGATTATGAGAGGTTAGTGTTTTTTTTTGTTGACAGTCTGTATTCATTTATTATACTCGTATTCAAATTGATGTATAAGAAAAGTGGAAGATCGACTTTATCAGTGCACCGAGTGTGCCTAATGCATTGTTTTAGTGGTCACAAACCACCTTCGGATTATTGCCTTTCAGATTAAACCATTTTGAGGCATATCAGTTGGATGGCATCAGAGTCTTTATAGGAAATGCGTTTTTGTGTTTTATAACTAATATCGAATAGATAAAATACATTTGTATAATTTTACTGTGTGACTAGTAATGGTGATTATTCAATTTTATTAAGTCAATAAGCCTGCTAGCATAACAAAATTGATGTATAAGAAAAGTGGAAGATCGACTTTATCAGTGCACCGAGTGTGCCTAATGCATTGTTTTAGTGGTCACAAACCACCTTCGGATTATTGCCTTTCAGATTAAACCATTTTGAGGCATATCAGTTGGATGGCATCAGAGTCTTTATAGGAAATGCGTTTTTGTGTTTTATAACTAATATCGAATAGATAAAATACATTTGTATAATTTTACTGTGTGACTAGTAATGGTGATTATTCAATTTTATTAAGTCAATAAGCCTGCTAGCATAACCTCTATTGTTTCAAATCTATGATTTACATAAATTAAATCTATGTTGGGATTGCAGTACGGATGGGTAAATCTACCAATTCGTTAAAATGACAGTAAATGAAACCAATAACTCATAAACATTATTAATTTTGATGCATATTGAGTCAGAATATACGCTTCGTATTATACAGATTTTATAAACGGTTTTAATGGTATTGAATTAATGCCAATGTATAATCGTAATGAAAAACTGACATAGTAATATACATAATTACGATCTATAACTGAAGCCTGCTCTCGGTTTCATTTTGGTAAGCCTATCACTTATTATGTAACCGCATCAGAAGCAATTGCTAATATTTTTTGTCAGTATGCGAATAGAACAAAAGATCCAATCACACCGATAGCTAAACAAATCCCATATAAACTTAAAATCTACTCTCATTGCACATAAACGTGTTTCCGGTGTTGTTTTTTAAACTTTTTTTGAACAAAAAACATATTTTTTTCACTTTTTGTTTCGGTTCGTATCTCCCTGCAATGGATCGCTTAATGACGTAAGAGTTATGGCCCAGTAAAAATATATATTCCACCATCATTATTGTTCAAGCACTTTTTACGACAAAAGCTACATTTCACATTCTTTATTTTCGAAGCCATTGTCTGTTGTCTCGCCTCTTTAAAATTTCCCTCCACACTTGGTAGCACAAACTTCGGCACAAGCCAGTCCTTGTGCCAAGACACGCGCGTATACGAAGCGGCCTTCTTTTCAGACTGAACTGATAATAATCATATTGTACTGACACTTCCACATCTTCGCTTTTATAACACAAACAACAGTTCCTCCTTTCAAGTACGAAAGTATTTGTAAATGTTGTTCTCGAACCGGTTGTACAGTCTTATTAAAAACTTTTCTCCGCGAACTGGCTACACAAAACTTTGACTCCGTAACTTCTGTAGAACGCGGTCTTGCAATACGCCAAGCTTACAATCAGGCACCGACAACAGTTTTAAGGACTATTTGACTTATATTATAAGTGCGCACACTTATGAAAGAATCTTGCTCTTACATTAACGTCACTCTTTATATTTCTTTAAGTAGGTACTTCACTCTCAAGCTCTCACAAACTTCACCCTTACTTTGAGACAACTGGAGCATTTAACTTAAATGAACTTCGAGACTCCAATTATGCGCTACGCCTAAATGGTTGGCAGCCTTTTGTGGTCCCGCGGCAGGACATGAATCTTCGTTAATAAGATAATCAAAATTTTACTAAAATAATAACCGACATTACAGCAACAACAAAATCTCCACATATTTACACAGACTACTTATAACCGCTGTACCTGTAAAATTTAAAAAAGTTTTCTCATTAAACCCATCATCAAAACAGAATTTTGGTAAATATGGAACCAATCTCTTTTAACAAAAAAAATCTTAAAAAAAATTGTGTGTCAGCTCTGACGCACGACTGGAGTTTAACGCCATCTAGTTTGTAATCGTCAAATCAGTTACAACGGATGATGATGATGTTTCACATCATCAGAATAGGATTGTAATAAATTATTATACTGATCAGTAACAAAGCCATCTAGATTCGATGTTATGAATTACAAACATAACGCATAACGTAACGGATAAAATTTGATTTTACTCCTCATAAAATTTCACACCCTGGGTTTAAGTGCAAAAATCGATTCTAAAGGACATAAACTCCAAAAACAAAAAAAATAGTCGACTTGAGAACTTCCTCTTTTTGAAAATCGGTTAATGAGGAAACTCAAAGTATTCTGCACTACGCTGCTTACTGCAGATTATGGACAGTAACGACACCTATCTGACGAAAACTATAACTGGATCTGTCAGCTCGACTCCGAAGCTTAGAAACGCTCAAATTCAGCCACTTGGGGTCAACCGTCTAACAACCAGCATTCGTAGTTGCTTAACTTGTTACTGAATATATAACGGCTTACCCACGTCGTAGTTTAGACGGGTATACCCGACTAGTTGGTCGTTGCTTAACTTGACGCAAGCAGTCGCTCGCTTTTGCACCTAAATGTTGATTTAGATTAAGACTGGATAAGGCAATCCATCATACTGTCTTACTTCCTGCTACGAAACTAATATTTGTAGTATCGAAAGTCACGACAAATGGTAATGGTCAAACAGCATCATTGATCCTTTATACATTATTTATTAAAATAAACATGATGTGTTTCTATAATTATGCTTTGCTGCTCAATTCTCGCGATTAATATTTACATGTAGTACTATTTCCAATCCACGGCCTTTAACACGATAAGTTTAAAGAAAAACAAAAATATTATCAATCTGAAACATAAAATAGTTGTTAATCTGGCTTATTTCCTCGTTCACTCAGTGTTGTTTGACACTCAAGCTTCCGGTCATCACTCTTCCTTACCGCTCGGTTGCCATTTTTGCTTCATTATCTATTTTCGTGTCGCGGCCTCAACACGTCTCGACTGTCCTTAGACTCATTACTAGAGATTCCCTAACGGACAGTCTATGTTAACGAAACGGTGTGAAGAAAAGAAGAAAATTTTAAAATAACTATAATATTTGGAGGAAATACAGGATAAAAGTGTTATTCAGATGTGAATCAACCAATTTTTACGTATAATATCAGTGGATCGAAGGATACCTTTACCAGTAAGTGTTTTACGATTTATTATTATCTTCAATTCTATTTTTAGGAAGATACCCACATTATTTATGAATTCAAGTGGCAGCTACTTTTTATTGGCATGATAAAAACAATTATGATACGAGCGTCAGAATATTCACCAAAATAATTATGTGAACAAAGAATTTAATATTTTTATTCTTTTAATGTGCATTCACATTTGTGATGCGAGTAGTACGATGGGACTGCTACCTTCACATACTACCCTTTGCGTTTCAACTGTTGATGTTACACAGAGTGATTCCAATATTCACCAAGGATGAACCTCGACCACCTTCACTGTGTTGAAATATAACTAAATAATTGAGACAATTATCGATGCCATAATTAAAGCAATGACGCAAACGTTTATATGTGTTTTAGTTTAATTATCTGAAGAGATAATTTGATATCCTGGTTCTTTTAATGTAAATCAACGTTAGTGATGCGAGCACTACAATGGGACTGCTACCTTCACAGAACGACCTTTTGTGGTTAATTTGTTGATCTTACATAAAGTGATGCGAATGCTTCTTTTGGGTTCATTTCCTTCACAAATAATGCACTTTTTCTGAGTGTCAAATAAGAACCAGAACTATTGATATAATTACATCAAAAGTACTAGTAGTTACAATCTTTTATCATACATAAATAATCTTTAATCAAAATAAAGAAATTCAAATGAAGTTTTATTCCTAAACTTTATAAGGAAATTTACTTGGAATCCTGTGCACTTTGATGTCCTCATTTCTACCACATACTAGCAGTACCTACCTGATAGGATTGGTCCTCTTCTGAAATATAAAATCCAGTACTCGGCAATTGTGCCCTTTTTTGTGCCCTTTTTTTAAGGACACTTTTAGTACTGAATGCCTGAACTATGGCAACCATTTCGGACATCCTACAATTATATTTATTTGCTGCGCGTCTGTACCAAATAGATACGCATGGTTTATAACTGCTCCCTCTAGTAGGGCTGTAAAGTTATAATAGAGGACTCTGAGACTATCTAAATTGTCGATTGATCGATATATAATTACTATAATGTCAATAATACTTGACGCCTCTTCTTGATATCTATAACTAAGGAGTTGAAGAATACATCAAAGAAGATGAAAATTTACTTCTCTCTTTGTGGTTAGACTGGAAAATCAAAAGCTACGAAAGCCATTATCATGTCAAGACAGGATGAAAAAGGATTCAAACTAGTGATTTCTAAAACATAAGTCTTTATTGAACCATTCGGGATAAGTTTTTTCGAAGACAACTTTACGCTCTCGGGAAATTCTACGCAAACTGCCGTTGTGCTGCCGCCGCCATCGCCGCCGCGCCCTGTCGCGAGCGCACTCTAATGGAAGTTACTATTGGCTTTATAGGTCTTACAGCATGACGTAGGACAGTCGTGAAAATGCCCACTATATGACTCGGAGAGTAAAACGGCTGTCCATCTAAATGGCATCCTAGGAATGTTCTTAGAATGTTTCACTAAAAGCGTCATTCCAACCTCAATTTGCAAACAAAACCTTGCAAATTATATCGCTACAGTTCGTAGCTTGATGTCGTGGCCTTTTATGGTCAAAAGCTTGGTAGACTTAATGTCAGTTGACAAATTTTAATTTTTAACGCAGCGTGAATCATTTTAAGCTTTGCGGCTAATGGCCTCGCGTAAATATTGTATACCTACAATGTAAGTAAATCCATACTGCAGATTACAATATTATTACTGTAACCCATGGTGTAATTATTACAAAAAGTGTGTAATCACTAAGAAAGTTATCCACTAATGAATTAGTGATAAACGGTTCAGCCTACTCAGCAGACCGCCAGCCGAAGAACACCCGCATAATAATCCTGATAAATTTCAGGGTTGAAATAAGCAGGTTATTTGATACATGATTTGTCAGTATGTATCTAGTCGTATCTAAATATGATACATAATAAAATTTAGACTTTGTTTACAACAATAATCTCTCCTTTTACTTTCATAGCTTAATCAGCCTGATGACAAGTTTAAGATTCATTTTAAGCAGAACAGCTCGCACCCATTATAAGATGGATGCCTTATGTAAGTACTGCATTCTGCTTTAACACAGGGGTAATTGATTATACCTACAATTTTTATAAAAATTGCTAATATTATTTAGCATTACCGGTTTCTTTTTTAAAAGATACTTTTTTTTCTAATTTCAAGATAATGTTTATTTACGACTTTATGTGATTCGAATACTACAGTTACTGCACCGCTGGATTTTAACCTACTATTGAAATCCATTATCAACCGAATCATTCAACATTATTTTTTAAAGAGATGGTTTACCAGTTGGCAGGTCAATAGATACATGGAATGTAAGAGTTTACAATTGATAGCACTAATGTTGCCCTATAAATTTGGCTCTATACCTATCTATTATGATAATAGTTGTGTAATCTATGGTAGAAATATAATATTTAGTCTTTTACACGTAAAGTGATATTTCTTAGAAAAATTCCAAAGGAAAAATGAGATGAGTTAAACTCACATCCAAAATGCATATAGCAAGACCTCCAAGGTTTAGAATATAGTTGGTTGCAATTTTTCAATTTTTAGCCATGAGCGTTAAACTTATGAAAAAATTACAAAATTAGACATAAATGCAATAAATTATAATTTTTCATTCAGCACATAACATTCGTTTGAACTTCATGTTTTGTTGCATTAACATGAGCAAAGTGCTTACGATTTATAGAAAACTCTTACTACTATATAAACATATAACTATATAACATTGCAATTACTGACAGCCATATAAATCCTTACTGAAAGGGCTATGAACTACGGGAGATATAATATGTGATATATAATTATTATTTTCGTGTTCTTTTCACTAATTTGTCCAAGGGTTATGGGAAAAAACAAACTATCTAACTGTCTTTTTGTGTTCAACAAAGAGTAGTATTTACTGAAATATTATATAATCTAATTATGGACCTACCCTGTGGGCCTACCATATATGCAACATAATTATTTATCATTACAGGATATCCTGGGCAGAATATTATTTTTTGTGCATTACCACAATTGCTATTATTAAAAATATATATATAATAAAATGTTAATAAATAAAGTAATCAAAGTCACAGATGGCTATCTCAGCCCTGTCTAGTATACTACATAATATAACGATAAATTATAAAAATTATCAAGAATAATTTATTGACAGCCCAATTATAAATTGTTGATTTCGTATTCCAGATCCTCTCTAAATTTTCGGAAAAATTTACGATAACAATTGTATTAATATAATACCAAAACAAGAATTAGTGTTCCATTTCTTTCGATCAATTACTTATTATTTAAATTAATATTGTATGCCCATCTGTGGCAGGGATATGGCGGATATTATAATTATATAACATGAGAACTTTATTTACCTATGTACCTATATATTTCACAATAAATTAATTTGAATTTGAATGGATTATAAATTCCCTATCTTGTATGCGAAACATTATATAGACATAATTGTTCTGGAGTAATGCCAGACAATTTTTTTAATAATTGTTTTTTGTACGTAACATAGCTATAGGTATACCTCTATAGGTATATTATATACCTCTCGGGATGAATATAATATATCGATTGATATAATGTATTTAAGGTTCGGATTTCTAAATGTGAAGTATTTATATATACGAATACTGTAATTTAAAATAGTAAAATATTTAACTTATCTACACTATTAATATAATATATGCTGACGGAGAGTGAGTTAATACTCATGTTACATATCAAATAATTATTTATATTACATAATAATAATAATAAACAAATAAACCAGAATATACATTTTGATTACATCATAATCAAATCTATTCATAAAAACCTGAAGTGTGACTAGATACATTTTATATGAGAAATTATGCTATTTGACTAGCTGAGATCTACATGTTCTTATAAAAATAAAAACTGATTGTCTTCGTAATTTAATTTTTGATTTATTGGTTCCAGAGAAGCACACCCACAAGAGTGGTGTGTTTTTGCTTCTACCTTGAAAGGCAGAAAGCGTGCATGTAATATGGAAGACAGCCACGTGGAGCGCATTTTTCAGTTTTTATAAGGTTTTAGAATAATAGTATTCTATCTTAACAGAATTTCATATTCGTTGGATCCATTCTTGATTTTCAGTCATATTGGTTATTTTCCCTTCTTTCTTCGAATAATCCTTATATTTAATGTTATATTAAGCTTACTTATGTAAGCAATAACCTCTACGCATATATTAAAAATAATTGGGACATTAATCAATACTATTTATTTATTTATGTACACTATATTGACCACAATATTAACGGATAAATAAATGGCGAGCTTAATGCTATTGCAATCTGTATTTGTTATTGATTATTGAAAAAAAAATTGTATCATAGGTATACTTAATTATTTCCATATTATATTAAAGGATACATCCTATATCTACTTTAAACATCTACATGTAAATATTAATCGCGAGAATTGAGCAGCAAAGCATAATTATTGATAAAACGAACTTACCTGTACGTGAAGTTCTATCAAAATTATGCGAGCTGCTCAATTCGAAGCGATTAATAGGTCCCCTCCATAAAATGAAAGGACCCACCCTAGCAGTCTGTATCCTTTAATTTATCTTTAAACTAAATGAAGCAAAAATGGCAACCGAGCGGTAAGGAAGAGTGATGACCGGAAGCTTGAGTGTCAAACAACACTGAGTGAACGAGGAAATAAGCCAGATTAACAACTATTTTATGTTTCAGATTGATAATATTTTTGTTTTTCTTTAAACTTATCGTGTTAAAGGCCGTGGATTGGAAATAGTACTACATGTAAATATTAATCGCTTCGAATTGAGCAGCTCGCATAATTTTGATAGAACTTCACGTACAGGTAAGTTCGTTTTATCAATAAATATGTGGCCCAATTGAAGCACAACTTTCTGTATCTATAGCGTTGAAATTTCCCATAATATTGCTTTGGTTCTGATAATAATTCATTTTTATAATAACGGTGACCAGCTCAGGGTTGGCTCCAAATGAGAGAATTTCTCGACATGGAACTTACAGACTTGAAATAAACATTGCATATTCATTAAATTTTAACCGACTTCAAAAAAATAGGTATTCAATTCGACTGTATTTTGTTACCTTAGAACTTTGGACTGGGTGAACCGACTTTGATTATTCTTTTTTTAATCGAAAGCTGGTACTTGTCATGTGGTCTCACTTAAATTTGAGCGAGATTTAACTAGTAGTTTTTGAGTTGTCCCTAATTTTTAAGTCGGTTATTTTTTTTGTCCAGAATTATTTTTGAATGGACAGTTGTTCTTAGCCCTACGAAGAGAGACCTAGAGACCTTTACGGCTTCGCGCAGACAGAGGGATGAGCTTAGCAGAGAAGACAATATTTAAATTCAATTGTGGCAGTTCGTTCTTAACTCCATTGACTTAACTGCCGCACTCAGGGTTGGCTCCATACCAGAATTCTTAGAATCCTCTTCAGCGGCCAACAGCACAAAATTTTAAGTTTCTTAAAAAAAAATATTTCTTTTTTCTTCAAGTTTTTATTGCTTCTTTCGCTCTTTTAAATTATCATAGCCAATACAGGAAACATCACAATGAAAATGAACAAATTATACAATTTTTAATCTTTGTGTAGTGTCATTAAAAATTAGGTACTTCTCGTGCTGTACCAAACTTTGACAGTCGCCTAACTTTAAGAACATCCCATCTTGCACTTCGACGTGCTTACATCAGGTGTGGGATGGAACTTGGCAAGCGCACTGACTTTGTAACTAAGGTAAAAGTTTAATATTTTCTTGAGTATTTAAGTGATAGTTCTATGAAATTCACTGTGTACGTAGCAACTACAAAGACCTGGAATTTGAAATTAAAGACTACTTATTGGATCGAAGTTCCTTATCGCGCGTTGTGAAAGAGGGCTAGACGGAAAATTTCGACACTTTTTGATTTTAAGAATGACTACACCTCTTTTTGAAGTGATTCAGACAGTTTTACAGAGATGGCGCTGTACTGTAAAACTTTGTGAATCACGCTTGCGTGATTCAGAAAGTTTTACAGAGATGGCTGAATAAACCCGAACCGAACCGACATTCATGTCATTAGGTCGATTACTTATATGTTTTACAAAGAATCTCAACAGCGTGATTCAGAGTACATTTTTGTAGCGACATCTATTATTATTTGTTAAAATGATATATTATGTTCTATTTACAAAGTATTCTTTATTATTTGAATTCAAATCATATTTGACATTCCAAGTTTCTACAATGGCGCTGTACAACAAAACAATACTTAAATCGAAAGGAACTTCGTTCCATCCGGGTATCCTTTGACACCTCTCATTTTTTTATACTTTGTTTACAGACATCACGTCACTTGAAGATATATGTTAATACTTATTAAAAATAAATATTAATACATGAAATATTGTTATTTGTCTGTATTCCTGACTAACAAGCAGAATTCGATCCCCAGAATTGTTATTTATTAACAGATGTTTTACATATTTCAGGTTTACCCCGATTATCGATATTTATATAACATATTCAACAATATCTTGGCTCGCTTACTTTCAAAAGATGTCTAAAATTATATATATAACAATTTCAAATATCTTATAACAGGCTGTTAATAATTAAGCAAGAGAAAGCACGTAAGTGCAGACAAATATTACAAAATATATTATTTCAACCTCTAATAAACCCAGTTTTGAAATCAGTCATGTTTCGAACTTAGAATACAACCAAATAATGGAACTGAAAAACAAAAATGTCATTGATTTATAAATTCTATTCTTTCCTTTGTTCTATCAGAGATTATTTCGTGCAAATTCCAATCATCGCTTACAATTTACTCGAAACGTTACCCAAAACAGTGCATCCAGTTTACAATATTACGTCTAGTTATTTCATCCGTACAAAATGTCGCGTCACAAAAGCCATTTTTCTCTGGCTATCAGTTGAAAAACACCCCGGAGACCGGCAACGACCGAACGCTCTTCTGTATTACGTAACTATAATTTAACGTCTATGACCCCCACAGAGTTTCTTGTAACTGTATGTTTGAGTAAGTGTTTTTTGAGTTTGTGTCTTTGTCTAGGGATTATTCACACTTCTCTCTAGATACAGTTAGACTAAAGTTTTCGTATACATGTAACTAGATAACACTTCTCATTTATATTCCGACGTTCCGATACTTTGAAGGTTACAAATGCTTCAGCTATGAAGAAGAAACGCTGTACTTATAGACAGTTACAGATACTGTGCTTCCGTTGATTTAGGATTCCATATTTGTAAGTGTCACTTGCAATAAACACTCAGTCCGAAGTTCAGACTATAGTTGTGTATTATACTAACATATAGACTTGGTACAGTTTAGACATAGTAACATAGTAACTATACTATTTGATGGATACACACGAGACAAATAAATAATATTTTTACAAGTATTCATAAAAACGAGGAACCTTTAAATTATTATTTAGCCGTTTCTATAAAGCAATTAAAATTTCTGACACGTTTATGACGAAAAATTTGAGACAGCCTAGTCTAAGCTTTAAATAAATAGGAACGTAGACGAAGACAAAAAGTAATATTTGTTATGCTTCTAATTCGAATAACCTACTTTCTTTCATTTGGTAGTAAAAGTTAATATTACAATTTCGTCTTCTGCCTACAGAATGAAGCATAATCAGCTCATATACGTGAAATACAAATGCCATATGTGACTGACAGCGCGGCTCTTAATAAGATGAGGTTACAAATATTATATGAAAGTCACGTATTTGATTTTCTTATACATTTATGATTAAAAGGAAAAGTTTTACCAAAGCACGTTACTGAAGGTCATAAATTATATTGGCTATAAAACTTATATTTAGGTCTACATAAAACCTTTCAAACTTACTCTACTGTAGTGATTTTTTGAAAATAAAAATATTAATTTGGTTAAAAAAAAATGTATTGTGTTACAGTTTTTAAACTGATGGTTTCGTCTCCATTTCCAATTGTGCTTTGGTGAAAAGGTACCAATCTATGATAGCGATATGTGGGAATGATCATCTTTAGTTTTTGAAGGCCTTTGCCTTGTCTGGAGCAAGGGAGATTTACTAGTGCTCAAGGATGAAGGAAACCTTTTGCGCCCCAAAAAGAAAACACACTCAAAAGTATTGTATAAAATTTGTAAATAATTACTGTTTTTTACTTTTTGTCCCTTATTTCTTATCTCAATTTTTAAATTATTTAATTACAAGAACGTGCTCCATACTGATTTTGGGAGGTGAAATGGGTAGCGGGCAGGACTACGACTTAATTTTCTGTGCTGAAAATATCATTACACTATCTTGGACACGTGCGCGGTACTGCATGCGACACAACACTTTCAGCGGACACATTAAATGAATTTGTGTCCCCTACGCTTTTAGTAGTGTGTCGTAAAATGTAGAACAAAAAATACAAAGTACACAGTAAAGGTAATCCGTTGGCTTTTTGGAACTTCTCAAGAATAGACGTATTACGATCATATTATGTATTATGAAATAGCAACACTCATGATTAAAACTGTTTTTATATATCTTATACTATTGCAGAAAAATATTCATACAATTTAGCAAAACTCAGTTGTACACCTTAATAGTCTGGGATACTGTAGCGTGGCTTAAACTTCCTAATCACGGGCTTAGCACAACAACTCCAGTCCACTTAACTAGGTCACAGTTTCTGCTTCCATAAATACGATTGGATTTAGGAATCTAGACTATAGTATAATAATTACAGGGCCGAATTACTAATTCCTAAATTCGAATTTTTATTGTTTTATTTCAATATTCTTATTAAAGTTAACAGACTAAATCCGTATAATGTACATATTTTTACTTCAAAGTAGGTAAGGTTGTTACCGTTATAAATATTAGTACATATTTTTTTACGATTCTTGTCCGTATAGCTTTATTTATATTTATTTAAAATATAAATATAATAAATAATGTATTTTAATATATATTCTGTCTGTTTTTTACGGCGTCACCCGGAAACCACCGTAACTTGAATGTACGTAGTGACTGAGTATTATACATCCCTACATTAGTAGTATTATCATAGTCACGATTATTTTAAGAAAGAAGGTTAAATAAAACATCATTACAACACCTTGAAATGTTTATTTGCCTGTTTCGGTTACAGTGTGAAAAAACAGTTAAAATGCTCATCTCTCGTGTTATTCTCGGCTGACAATGCATCGGTGATGCCTTTGGTATTACTAATATCCAGCGATGACGTAACCACTTACCATTAAAAAAGATGTTTAATTGTAATTTATAAAACTCATTTCATATTCAAAGAATAAGAAATGGGGCAAACAAAAATTAATAAAATCTCTTATAAAAATGTACTTCAATTGCTTCCGGGGCAGAACCGTTTGTAAACTTGAGGATTATGTTTACCGAAGCGAAGCAAAGGCGAATCATTAGTATACGAATGAAGCCCCTAAGTGAATTTCCATCGTACGCTTTGGGCAACTTAATATAGCGCGCGGTTAGCGATAAAACGGACAGTCCTCTCTTATCTTGTTAATGGTTATGCTTCCTTTTAACTCCGACTAAATTCGTTTTGGACCCTTTTATTGATAAACGTCGACTTTAAGGAACCCGTAGACCCTTCAAAATGTCTATCTAGCTAGACTATATTGGGACATCAATACACGAATACATTCGAGCGTATAAACTCGGTTTTCTTTGCGAGCTAATTAAATTTCTATATAATAGTATTGTTCTTCTCTCAAAAACTACATTGTCCTCTAAATTACTATGTCAGCCACTATCAATGAACGTCTTAAAAAATACTATCTTAGCCACTACATAATAATATCTTCGATGTAAGCTACTGTAAATACAACTTAGCAATTTTTTTCTGTAATTGGTGTTCTGTATTTGACGCTTTCTTTGGTTTATTCAGGTGGCATTTAAAAAAGGTGAATTATTTTATTAGAAGAATTTATTAGAAAGGTGTGAAAAGAGTTCTCCTTCAGGGCCGGCGTTGCATTGGCAATTCCTCTGGTGTTGCTTATGTCCATAGGCGACGGTAACCACTTACGAGTACCATCAGGTGGCCCGTTTGCTTTTTCGTCTGCCCTTCAGGCTATAAAAAAAAACCCTTCTCATTTTCTCGTGTCTTAGTTATAAAATCAGAGGTTGATTCCTGTCAAAAAATGTGTGGTGTGATTTATAATACTCCAATTTCATTAATGTAAATTGAAATGTTCTCTGACATGTTTCTGTTTCATTTCAAGTAATATAGTGCCTTGAGAGAAATCTGAGCTATGCTTCATTACCTACCTATCCTGCTCTGAGACCCTTACTCAATCCTACTTGTGGAGGATCTACACCTTCACACAGTCTTTAATGTTTTCTCACAATATTTTTCTTTACTTAATAAAACAATGATTTTTAACATAGTAGGTACAGGGAGAGTATTCGAACCCAGTGTTTTAAACTGATGTTCAAATTAATCTTGGCTTTACGTTCATTTGGGATAATTTGGACGTATGCTTGTAAAACCACTGTACATACTAGTAATAAGTCTTACACAAACAATCCAAACTATTACTTACCAATTACAACTTTACTCAATTGCAACTGAATTTTAAAAAATTAGTCAAGTACAATGAGTGCTTAGTTTTATAGGTATTAGAAAATTTTATACATATTTTTATTTAAAGTAGGTTACTTTAAAAAGTGAAATGAAAAAAAAATTTTTTTTTTAAACGCTTTTATTTCAATAATGTTTAGTTTATAAAATTAGCTACAAGTTGTGAAAATTTCAAGTCTCTACGTAAAATAGAACATAGAGAATTATGCGTCTAAAGTCTGAAAATCGTTTTTTTTTATTTAACAACAAATAAACAATGAAAATTAGTTTAAAATATGATTTTCGTGTATTGTCATCGGTAATACACATGTCTGCCAAATTTCATCAATTTTCATTAAAGGAAAGTCATTCAAATTAACGTTACAAGATTTGATGCTCCGAAGTGAAAGTAAATAAAAGCGTTTAAAAAGGTAGTTGTCTGCACACGCCTTGCCAATTATCATTACGCATTGCTAATTATCATTAAAATATATTCATGGGCATTAAAATCTATTTGCATAAATCGCTTACATTTTCAACACAAAATTACTATTGTGTATGGAGCTACCATTTCGAAAGTATCATTTGGAACATGCTTTGCGGGGAGGAGGCTTTTACGGAGACAAAGGTGCTCCTACCGCCTTTTGTGCCGCATAGTAATGGGAGGCTTCTGGGTGTTTCGTTCCTTCGTTACATTAGCGGTTTCGTTTATGAGATCTGCTGATCTGAATATATATTGTATAATAGGAAACTGCGTAACAATTGGTTGGTAACATAGGTAACGTGTTAGTGTGTGTGTTTCCCGACACGAACAACGTCAACGACAGGAATATAAGGCACTCGAAAAAAATTAAGATTGATGAGTAACATTTATAATATAGTCGTGTAATAGTTGTTACAAAGACTCAATCAAGGCACAGATTGAAAATACGAGTCAATTTTTAGTAATAAAGAGTCTTCAATAAGGGTCAGATTCTTAACTTAAAGAATAGAGTGAAGTGGAATCGAAAGATAAGGGTCAGATTCTCTTTTGATTCCACTTTACTGTATTTTTTAAGTTAATTATATTATCATCAACACCAATTATCACTAACCAAATGTCACTTATATTATAACTTACAAACTTAAACGACTTCAATTATTTCAATATTAACCAAGAGATATACCTACCTAAAGTATTTTCGTATGCGAGTGAAAGGAAATGAAACAATTCATTTCCTATATACCGATGCGATACACAGATAACATAAATGTCAGCTGACGGTTCGTTCATAAAAAGGCTGGATTATAACTTATCGTCCTTAATACAGCGATGGATTTTCCATTTTTCATAACACGAAACTGAATTGCTTGTGTGAGTTAATCAAGAGTGGTTAAGCAGTGCCGTTATTTTAACGATGAACCCTTCATCAGAGCACATTGCTGTCCTTCCGAGTGCTGACATTACTTTAATGAGGGTTTTGTCATCGGTGTACATTCTCACATTAAATAAATGTTTGCTTACACACTCAAAAGGTTTCCTCTATTGGTAGCATGGACAAATGAGTCATCACTAACACCGAAGGTCCGTGAAAGCTATCATACTCGTACCCAGTGGCGGTACAGCCATACTAGCCGAAAAGTCTAGCTTACTATCATTGCTTTACTATCAGCAGCTGTTAACACTCTTATTATTTTTTGGTAAATATTATACGCATGGAATGGAGTGTTCCGTGTTATTGCGCCAAAGATCCCGAGACCCTGGGTTGTACGACACAACTGGGCTTGCTTATTCTGACGGCCTAGGCACGCCACTGCTCGTACCTGTCACATAAAAAGGTTTGGCCTAAAATCGAACTCCTGTCTTCGACTGAACTTCAATAAGGAGGCACTTAACATAGCCATCAATTCATTGTAAAAAAGAAAAGAAAAGCGAGCAATCAATCACACAAAATAAATCACAGACATCTTCTGCTTCTCTTTCACATTTCTTTTTTTTTAAAGAAAAAATAAATTAATTTAATATTGAGAGCTATTAGAACAGAACTTGTTCGTTTTAAAAGTTAAGCAAGGATAAAAGGTCTTTGCGAATACAATTTAAGAGCTGTCAAGTCTGTACTTAAAGTAATCAACATAACTTGTATCACAGTATTTTTATTATTTTTCGCTTTGTATAAGTTATTTTATAATTAACTTTTTAATTAACTTAATTTTTATTAAAATATAGCTCATGTTATTCAGTAAGAATGGAGCATTCTATTGGTGAAAGAATTTTCAATATCGGTCCAGTAGTTTTTGAGCCTATTCGGTACTAATAAAAAAATTTATAAAACTAAAACTCCTCATTGTAATATTAGTATCTATATGTCCTTGAATTTAACCTACTCATGGTACCCTTTGCTAAACTTTGGATAAGTCTATGGTGCCAAATGTCGTCTGTCTCCTGTTGGAGGTGGTGCATCACTAAATCCCGTATAGGATGTTTGTTTGTGGTCGTTAGTTGCCAACCTTTTAGAATCAAACACAATTTGTTCAGTACTCTGGTAAGTATAGAACCAGATAGCGAATATCCAGGCTTCCTACACGGCAGTAACATATAGTACGTGGCCCATCTGCTAATTTCAACAAAAAATAATTATGAGTTTCCTACAACTGGAATAAGCCTCGAGAAACAAAATAAATTTATTTCTAGAATAAATGACATGCCTTTCTCTTCTCAACTGCCTATATTTGAATAAGCGCTGTCGATTGAAGCGTTAAACTATTGTAGGTAACTGTCAAAATACAGGCCGTTATTAAAACCCTGAAAACCAATATCTGTCAGGAAATCCATTAAAACGGGGTAAATTTTCAATTCGCATAGCTATGAAACTACAGACAGAGCGATTTTTTGTAATTGACAATTCTTTCTCTCAACCAATCGCGAAATCGCGCTTGGCTGATATTAATAATCTTTTGTTTCACTCTTAAAGCATAAAACGTATTACTTACTAATTTAATTTTGCTTTTATATATGGATGGTTGTCTTAACCAAATTTATATCCTCTGCAGCACTCTCCTCAAGAATTAAGCCTGTATTTATCTAACGATCACACATCAACGATCACATTTATCTAACGATGATTGAGGTTAGCTACAATCCAATGGCTCTTTCTTAAGTCAACCAATAGTGACTCAGGTACCGGAGGGAGACACCAAGAACCGGGCCTTCACAGAGCACTATTTTAGTATGAGTGCATTTGTAAGTGATATTTTTTAACTACACAAACGTATTGGTTGACGTACTACATACGACTATAATATACATTGTCTAAAGTGCTAGCTAAAGATAAAAATCGTAGCGATGTCTTACCAAGCCCTCCGTACCTTAAGGAAGTTTTCGTAGTGTTCATCTGATTCCCATAGCTTAATTGAATCCATTGCTTACTATCAATTCAAGCAATATCATTACGTCATACTTAACTAAACTAAATAAACCGGTTTATCGCCATTACCTACAACTTGTGTCGTTCTCAATCATAATCAAGATGGATTCAGCTCGCCAAAGAGATATACGACAACAATATCTTTATTTATCCGCTCGTAAATACCGTTCCTATTACAAGTTAGATCACGTCACCACATAACAACCGTGCAATGGATTCGGACGAACATAACCGGCGCTACGTACCGAATTCTCACACCTACTCATATGTAATGTACGAGTACGACTTATTTATTCTCTACTAGTAACACCAGAGAGAAACTCAATATCCTGCGCGTGTTTCTGGAAGTTTTGAAACTTTTTATTATGTACAGATACAAATAAAAAGTTGTAATAATAACGCAAAACTAGTTCACGTGGTAGGAAACCTGCACACTTAAAAGTCTGCCTGTTTTCAAAGGTATATGAACGTTGCAATGCTAATCGCACTTGGCCTGTGTCGTGAACTAAGGCTGTCCTGACCCTCACAATGTAAGAAGAGACGCCAGCCCAGCAGGGGGCCACAATCATGGGATAAGATGATGATAGTTTTACCTTGCCCGTGTTGCTTTTAGAACAAGGTTTATGTGCAGTACAATATTTTAAATTTCAATAACGTCAAATTGTGTCACTTTCTGGACAAATAAAAAACTAGTGGGAAATATTTTTTATTTTATTTTCAAATCATTTCATGCAAGAAATAGTTCACATCCGTTGTTGATTAATATTATACAACAGATAGATACAAACACTTAGTTTTTTCTGTTACCAGTATCAGTCAACTAACATGACAATCGGACCCGAATCCAAGGTGGGCATATTATACCTCACAAGCTGGCATAAACAGTGCTTTGGCACTGAGGCAAGACCTACCGATAGACCTGTGGCATGAGGTGACATGACTGACAAGCAAATATCCTTTACCTATTATTATTTAAAAACTAAGTACATAATCGTTTTAGATTACAAAAAAAAATTTGCTGGAAAAAGTGAAAATAAAAAAATTGGTGTACCTACTTAATGTGCTTCTCTTTCTTGGCCGGCAACGCATCAGTCATACTTTTGGTGTTACTGATGTCCATGGGTGACGATATCCATTTACCATCAGGTGGATCGTCAGCTCGTTTGCCGACTGTATCCATAAAAAAAGTCACAATTATGTTAATTAAGTAGCGAGGATACATTTTTATTATAATTTATTAATTTTCATTATAATTGTACCTAGTTGTACATATGAAACGATAAACGCTATTTGGCTTACGTACGTATGAACAAAACATTATTCTTTCATAATAATTACATTATTTTTTTAGAAACTGAATATACGCAGAGCGGATGGCTTCCCTCAAACATCCGCCCTTCCCAAACAAACGCCAATTACTCGATTTGTCCGCTTTATCTCAAAACATTTATTCTTAGTCGAGGAGCTCAGTGTGTTATAATATTTGCACTGTACAATGTTATTATATGTATAAAAAAGAGGTCACTGTATCATATTTCAGTAAGTAATTATCATGGTACCGAAACTACCGAACCAGCCAGCCAGCCAGAACGCAGATATTTTACGAATCTTTCCTCATGGTCTCTTCTCGTGGTTGATCTCCATATGTCTCTCTTTTCATGTTATTTTCTTGTAGTTTCTCCTCATGACACTTTTATACTGGGTTTTGATAACTCAGTGTCTCGCCAATACTAGCTTAAAATAAATCTGTTGTTATTGTGTAGCCCTAGCAACCAAGAGCGCTTATTATTCTGTGTCTATGCGGAAAACATTATTAAATTTCCGTCCATCGCCCGACTACATAACTCGGTCAATCGATTAAAATTGACAGCCATTTACTGTTATCGGCTGCTTATTATTTAGTTAGTTTAATGAAATAGTGAAATAATTGTTAGTTATTTAAATACGAATACGAATTCAAATTTAAATTGATACACAATAAAACAGCTTACGCGAATTCCTTTGAGTATTCGGCGAAATGATTTTTGATGACAATAGGTTTCATTTCTAAAATGAAGATGTATTTAGTGAAACCATCATCATCAATACGCATATATAATAGCATAATGTCACTATAGACAGCATATTGTGTAATAATTAACTGAGATACTGTATAAATAAAGTCGTTAAGATACACTAAGCTCTCGGTCCCAAAACGTGCGGGTCACGCATCAATGGCGGCACGTACACTTTTCAAAATTCGCCTATTTTCCCTACAAAGGTCCCGGGATCGACAAGGTTTAGATAGGATTCACGACATGTCCGCCACTCAAATTCTGAAAGAGTAGATTGAGGTTTGAGGAGAACGAGGTCATCTACGGGCCCCCAATCTCCAGGCGAATCTAAGGCGAAAAAGGCCGGCAACGATCTATGAGATAGGATAAAATGTAAATGGACTCAAATGCCACTTGAAAGGGTATCTTTCGAAATGTATTTATATTTCCTGGTAAAAGAAAGAATTATAATCTGAGCGTTTGGTATCCCTAAAATATTATTGTGAAAGAGAATTCGTGTTTTTAATGAATATCTCTTTCTTATTCTTCGATCTGTTGCTTTAGCTCCAACCCAATAAGAACTTATTACAGGGCCGTGGTTTACCTTCGCGAGTAAAGTAGCTTCAAACTTGTACAATGCTGAAAGAATTAATGTTGTTGTTAAAATTGCTGGATGAATTAATATTGAAATCAAGAACATAGGATAAAATATTTAGGCTACAGTTGACTTTAAGAAGGACTAAGTAGTCCAATAAATGAGACTGTTACTTCTTGAGAAATTATTATTAAACATCATTGTTTCAAATCTTGCTCAGCAGAGTACACTACAAGCTGGAGAGAATGGCTTAAACTTATGATAAAAACTGATTGCATCCCAAAAACATAATCTGAAAAGCGACACGATATACAATACACAGTATGGTAACTGGATTTCATTGTTGTTTTATACATTTTAATTATTTAAAAAAACGAAAAGACCAACCCAACCGATACGGTTGAATAAAAGCTGTCGCCAAAATATTTTTCACGTTCCCACACTATATTTCATTCAAAAGAACCAACAGCTCTACGACTTTTTCTGTAGAAACAAAATATAACATTGGAATTTGATATCTGTCTGTGTTTTATAAAATACTCTAGCGGCCACAGCTTCGCACGCGGAAATTATGCTTATCATATTTATCCCCTATTTCATCTCTTTGGGGGTTGGATTTTGAAAAATCCTTCCTTAGTGAATGCCTACGTCATAAGAGGAATACGTGTGCGAAATTTTAAATTTGTAGTCCTAAGGATTTGGCCTGTGCGTTGATACATCAATCAATCACTTTTGCCTTATATATACAGACAGATTATATCTGTCTATCAGCCCTTTGAAGTCGACTGCTGGAGATAGGCCTCCCCTAATTGGCGCCACACCAGCCAGTTCTAACCTCCTGAATCCAGCGGCTTTCCGCTGACTACTTCATGTCGGGTACACCTGGGCTGCTTTTAGCGAAACGTGGACGCCATTACGTGGACTTTTTACCACAAAGTCATTTTAATTCATAGGAAATATAAAACGACCAATATTCTTTATTTAAAATGCTAACAACCAAGCGGATGAGCCAACTTATAATAAGTGGTCACCAACTCGTATGTCCGCCTACATCAGTATAGCTATGTTCCAACCTTTCCAGACCAACCATACCAACGGTAAAGCTACTGGTGATACAACATGCTATGAAACTACAGTATAATCTTTATACAGTAGTTTATACGCAAGTTGCACTTCATACAGTGGCACGCTGCGATAACCTAGCCTACGAATTGCTATAGCGGCGTTACACAATGCGAACCATTTTGTCTATATAAAACAATATACTGGCGGATGCCGTCGAATATTAATATATTTTTTGTAGGGCAAAAATTTCCATACGTTACGTCATACGTTGCCGATACTGCAGTCTAGTAGGAACTGGATTCCTGGGAATAAAAATTTATGTGTCACATTATAATATGGTCTTAGTTATTTGATCGGGCAGAGTAGTTTCCAATGGCTACAATGGCCAGATTTGATGTACTTATATGTTTATTTATTTATTTATTTATTTATTTAATAATTTATGTACACATAGATACATTGTACAGAAAAAAAAACATCAAGTAAGGATGGTACAAAGGAACTGCTTATTTCTCATGAAATCTCTTCCAGCAGCCCTGAGACTGGAGAGCGGTATGTCTAGATGGAAGAAAGACCGTGTACACAAAATACAATAAAAATGAACTACAAACATATATAATAAATACAAATATACAAAAAAATATATATATATATATATTATACATATATACAAGCATAAAATATACATAAATACATACATACAAACAAACATACATAAAAATACATATAATGTAACTACAAGTACCGATGATAAAATAAACATTAGATGATTAAATAAACATTATGTTCTTGGTTTTTCTGATGCTTTTATCTGAAAATCCATGTTTATCCATAGGTTACTGTCTTATCCTACGATTTAAATAAATACTTGTAATTACTGCTACAAGATGTTTGATATATTGTAATGAATCATGTATAAATAATATTAACACGTTCCCTGCGGCATACTTTTCAAGTAACTTTCCTGTCCTGCGTTGGAGACCTAAGAGACCTCGAAACTGAACTATCCTGTGGTGCGTATGAGACCTGATCAATCTCTTAAAACAACAATTTTGAAAATAATTTATATCTTTCTCAAAACCAATGATATATTTATGAATTTCTTGTGGGTTCAAGATAGCCTATTAGTCTATCTTTTGATAGGTTCGCACGCAGATATGACATTAGGATAAACTACAAACACAAAAAAAAAACTAGGTATCGATTGTACCGCGTACCGCAACGGAAGATAGTTCAATATGTGTAGTGACTAGTGATGTCAATAAAATAAAATCTCAGTTGTCGATGGAAAAAGAAAATTAAATTGTATGGTTTTATGAAACCACGACGCAAGTGAAAATTTTTAGATAATTAATCGATTTAGGGTATTAAAATTGCGTTTTTAATCTTAACTTAATTATTGAATAATCAAAATTTTACAACCAAAAAATTATTGACTTCAAAATAACTCAAAAACTACTTGTCAGATCTCGCTCAGTGGCACCACATGACAAGCACCAGCTTTCGATTAAAAAAATTGGTTGTCTGTAAAGTCGGTTTACGGACAATGGTTTTACGTGATAACGTCTATTTCGTAGAAGAATAATTTATGATATAAATATTGTCAATTCGCACATTAGGAACGGGAAATGGAATAAAAATTACAATTTTACATATTAAATTACAGATATATATTTCGTTTTATTATTATTCAGCGTATCTCTTTCTCGATACTTTGCGCGCGTTGTGGCTCGTGACGTGAGCAGGCTCGTTACCACGTTTTCGAGAATGCCTTCCAAGCGGACCGATTACGCTTGAGTGGGAGAGAGACGGCCGGTCTAGCGTGCCTCTCTCTCTAATGCTGCGCGCGCTTCCGTGACGTGAGCGGCCGTTACTCGGTTTTCGTGAATGCCTTTCAGGCTCATCGTCTTTATAAACGTTATCACGTTAAAACGAATCATCAAATTTGGTTCACCCAGTCGAAAGTTCTGAGGTAACAAACATAAAAAATACAGTCGAATTGAATACCTCCTCTTTTTTTGAAGTCGGTAAAAATGGGAATGATATATCCTGATATATATATGATATATATATGATATTTCCTTATATTTTTTACCATTTATTTCTAAGTCTAATTTATTTACACCAAAATAAATGGACTTTTTACACTTTTTTCTTTTAAAAGAACTCATTATTCACCAACAGATTTCAAAATATATTTAATACACAGAGAACATATATATATAATAGTATTTTTTCCAAACATGCGCGTGACCGTCCGCATCGACAGTTGAACAACACTAAAACAAATACACGCAGTGCCCGCGCTCCCCGCCCTCCCTTACTTGCGGCTACGAGGGGTACGATTCACGAGTATCAACACGTCTCCTAACGCAAGGAATGAAACATTTTATACTACAGTGCGTTAGAGACCTAATCCATCTCTAAAGATTTTTTTAACGCTCTTGGATCCATCTTTCAGTAAGAAGCAAATATGTATATTTGTCTTACAATTACACAAAGAACTTTAGGAGTTAGGGCCTCCCGCAACAGAGTGAAACAACACGATTTTAGTCGCCGCACAATACGAAAGTCTTGCAAGAGATCGAATAAGTCTCCTAACGCAGTGAATGTGTTTAACTGCCACCATATTATCTTATAATGTAAATAAAACCAAAATATTTCGTTCAGTAAACACCTGCCTATAACACCGAAACGTCTGTAAAAACAGACACCAAAGTTATTAAAAATCAGTATTTACAATTTTGGATATTTCCGTCGAAAAATTTTCGCCCGGCGGAGCTTTGAAATAAATTGCATTCGGCCATCATAACCTACGCTCTGTGGTCCGATAAAAAAGTATAAATCAATCCGATTAAAGCGTTTCAAATGGCTTTTGGAAACGAGCCGACACATGTTTTATACGCTTAGGTTTTTTAGACACCTGCTATAATTTGCTGATGTCGCTTGCAACTTTTAAACGTTACTAACACAGGCATTTGATTTCTTCAATACATATAAATTATTTAATTTGTATCTTAATTTTCTCGAAAGAATATACGACAATCATGTTACTAGTTATATTTTAAAAAATTGACTACCCTTGTTTTCTAACTCACCGTCGATTCACCTGACTTCAGCAACACCGAAGGCATCACCGATGCGTTGCCGGCCAAGAAATAAAAAAGAGAAAGAAATAAAAAACTATATTTTAAGCTCCTGAACGAAACACGAGTCGTTTTGCGGATGGTTGGGGTCAATATTCTAAGCCGTCCCAATACTAATCCGTATAAAATCGCTGTATATTCCCAAAAGTATAAAAGCGTTCTAAAAATTACTACTAGGATGCTTGTAAATACTAACTGCATTCAAGGTAGCTTAAATCCTCAATCACTTACATTTGACATAACAATAATAATCGGACTATGAGAATTTCTTCTAACTATACAGAACCTTAATCCAATATTGGTTAGAAGCATAACGTAACTTAAATTGGAACTTAATTCGCAAACTAATCGTTTTCTATTAGATTATTAATAGCTCTTATACCCTAGTAAGGAAATAGATTTATAAATTTAATTGCATCGAGCGCTTCTAATCCGGTCTTACGTGGCCTTACCTTAGGGGATTGAGCCGCAACGATGAACAAGTACCACTTTAGACTTAGAGGTCAAATGGTTCTAAGTTGAATAGTACGATATCAATTATTGTACTTCATTAATAACATGGCCATTAATAGCCATTTTATGTCAATGAACGACAAACGAGCACACATAAATCCAAAGTACTTAGTTTTCCATAATATTTTGATAGCACATTAGCTGAGATTATATCAAAATTGACTGGTCATCGCATACTGATGGATCCTGAACGTTAGGACGAAATGAATCTAAATAATTTAGTTTAACGTGAATAAACTAAATCAACTTAGTTCATTGGGTGGTTCAGGAATTTGTTTTAAATAGAACCGTTCATGTATTCCTTGAAAGAGGTCCCATAATATTTATACCGTTGACAAAACAGAATATAACATAAGTGAACTCATATTACCTTGAAAGTGCAACATTTAAGTGATAAAAGCAATTCAAGTCGAGAAAATTGATTGTCATTGAATCGTCGAGAATAGAGACACGTCGAGGAGATGTGCAAATTATAAAACTTAAAATTTATTCGGCGCCCAAATGATTTATGTAAATCTCTGATCTGTTTACCGAGTTTCACTCGTATTTGTGTTTTGCTGTAACCAGGAACTCCTGTACTTGTAGGACATGTTTGTAATTCTTTGAAATCTTTCTTTGAAATATTTTTAAAATTATTAAAATTATATATTTTCTTAGAATTATTACTATTTAGTTATTTATAGATCAGTTTATTTATATACAGACACATCAAATAAAAAAGTAAGTCACTGTCAGACCAATTCCAACGCAACCCTTTTGATATATAGACAACAGTACAAACCTATGGTGTCTCTTAAAAGCCATGAATCTACTAAAAGTACGTATAAGTATAAATCAGGAAGACATAAATGTAGATGCTTCTAAATTAATCCAAAATGGATCCGAATGCTGAATTGTGTTTTATCAATAAAACAAAATTCAATAATATTAAATATTTCATGGCTTCAACCCATTAATGGTCCCACTACTGGGCTCGGGTCTTTCCTCTTGAGGAGAGGAGGCTTAGAGCATACTCCATCACGCTGTACCAGTGCGGATTGTTGGAGATGTTAGTAGCCAACCCGAGTGTCGGAAATTTTTCAAACTCCCCGAGGACCTCCGACATGACTTAACGACTGCGGGCGATGAGCGTTCAATATTTTATAGTGACCTTTGATGACAACGTGTACTTTACTTACTAAGAAATTGGCAATCCTAAAAGATATAAGTATATGAGATAATTTTCCCTAAGTAATTTTTATGTTTTAATGTGTCCCAATTTTTTTGATCTTGATGTGGTTAACATACGTTAAACTGTTTGTTTAATGCCCGCGTAAACTGAGCAGATCAAACTTTGTTTAATGAGAGCGATGAAGTATCACGAAGTGATTACAATTAGAGTTCAGAAAAAAAAGCCTCGGCTAGCTCAAATAGTAAATATTTTGGGAGTTTGAAAAAAAACTCGTTGAAAGTTGTTTAACGTGGTGCATCACACATAAAAGAGGTTTTCTACGGAAATAACTGAAAAACGAGCTAAAGTTCCATCGTTACCTATGGTCATCAGCAAGAACAAAAGCATCACTACTGGCTTTCCTGCTAAGAAAGAGAGAACAATAATCTTAAATTAAATATGAAAAAAACCCCGATAGTTTTATTTACACTAAACATATCTTAGTTAAGAACACATTCAATTATGTCGCCTAAGTCGCTTTTCATACAAAAAACCTAAATCAAAATCGGTTCATCCGTTTGAGAGCTACGATGCTACTGACAGACAGATACACAGACGCGTCAAACTTATAAAACCCCTTTTTTCGTTAGGGGTTAAAAAGGAAAGAACTAGCTCACACGCCGCCAAAAGACGTCCACTATTATTTTATTGTTATAATTTTTATTGTCATTTTTACTGTATTGTGTAAGAAAGTGCCACGAGATAGTGACCGTATGTAACGTCACTCGCACATCCAGCACACAATGAAGTGGAAAGTAATGCTTCATAGAAATATCAATCAATGTCGGCGCTGGCTAGCGAAAGCGTCTCGGACAGTACTTGGCGCATTGTTTCATATGACTTACATGTTAGGGTTGACAATACTCGTACTTCCGTCAACTAAATATATTCTTGCTTTTTGGAACGAAGTTCCTCATCGCGCGTTATGAAAGGGGGCTAGAAGGAAAACTTTCTTACGAAATGTTGGTAAGATACTTTTTGAAGTGATGCACAGAGTTTTACAGAGATGGCGCTGTACAACAAAACAATACTTAAATCGAAAGGAACTTCGTTCCATCAGGGTGTCCCTTGACACCTCTCATGTTATTATGATTTCTGGTTTAAGACATTTATTTTCTCAAAGAAATAATACATTTCACTTCCAGAGAAAACAGACAGCACACAGAAGAGAACTTAAACTTACAACTTACTTACAGAGAAAACTTAAATAACTAGGTATATATAACACTTATTTTCCTTAACATTCCAATACAAATGATTTATTTCCCATTCACTAAACAAAAATGTATCACTCATAAAAACAGTCAACAATAAAATCAGTCAAATGTAATAATACTCCGAAATAGAACAGTACTTGAACAAATATGGCGAACATATGAGAATCTTCAGATATTTGTTCGAATAAAATGGCCAATTTATCAATCGTAGCATCGTATTGAGAATACAGACAGAATGTCTGCTCAGTAAGTAATTTCTTATATGAAACACATCGATCGAAATCATTCAGCTTTTACGATACGCCAGTACCTTGGCTTCGTCAGTAAACTGCTGAGTTATACTACCGTTTTATTTTATAACCAGTAAAATTATCTCCATTGAAGCTAATAAAATTATTTATTAGTCAGTCAAATTGGATAACATAAATGTAATTTTAATGCAAATAAATTTTTTCATTTGTTGCTACTTCATTTACCGAAATATCAGTAGAAATGCGTGATTCCGAGCCAGTAACCCGGGTTATGTCGATACGGTTAACAACCAGTAATAATTATGTTAAATACCATATTATTACCAATTATAAGTTATAGTACCCGAAACAAATATCAGGCATTTAATGTTACTGAAAATCTGTTGCAAAACACAGACTCACATGATTTATAAAAATCCCACAACCATGAAAACAACTTCCTGCAAACTGCCATATTCAAATTACTTCTAGCATTTCAAACATAAAATTCACGACTTACAAAGCAATATTACAATTCCTAAATCAATAAGTCTAGTAATTTATTAATAGTAATATGGAGCTGTGTCTATGAAATTCTATCAGCTAAGAAAAATCTACATCTTCAAACATACTGCGGCCAAACCGGACAAAAAGATGTCTTGTCACTCCTATGTTCTCGCTTAGCGTACAACAGTTACTCCCCGATAACATAAGTTTTAAGTCCAAAAGAAAATTGGATCGTTGAGTTGACCCACTCTTCTAAATCAGCAAAAAAGACCGTAAGGCAAAATGAGCACTTCCCACAATCTTGACACATTTCCGGGGCTTTCTTATACACTACACCACTTCACACGTAGTGGTAAAGTTTCGCACCGACCTTTTATTGTATGATAGATGGCACCATCTGTTCAATTCAAATATAGTAATACCAAAAACACCAATACTCAAACTACTGTGAAACAGTCTTCGAAGATCAATAAAAGAGTTTGACAACATCGAAGCAATGACTGGCTGACAACTCGTCGTTTATTCTATTCTTGATCCTATATAATTATATTCAATCCCACGCAGTGACGTCCTATTTTTGTTTTTTGTTTCATGCTTTGTTAGTAAGAAATATTTTAATTTTGCTGTGTGTAAATACACTACCCTTTTAAACATAGTGAATGTTTACGAATTCTTTATTTTATTTCTCATAAGTGTAATTCTTTAACTTTACTTTTTTACTCTCAAAGAAACATTTGTTATCGATATACAAAATTATGGACATCTTTGCATCGCATCTTGTCATTAAAATGTCGTGTTCTTTGTATAATCAAACGTTTTCAAAATATCAAAATGAGTTCAACAATATGTATTTTCTTCTCGAAAACACTAACAAGTTTGCAAGCGCAAGGCTAGTTTAATAAAATGTCATTTACACTGCCACAATGCCGCAATTGCATTACCAAGGCCAATATAGCACAATACAAGAGTAACATTTAATATATTTTAGGCTGAAAAATAATAATGTACTCGACAAGCGAGCACCGTAACAAAATTTAACCTTAACCCAGTATCGAGTTTGTATTTAATCAGCGTTGGATTGCAAATTCTGGTTTAAGGCCATGGCTGAAAATTGTTTTGATATTATGAAATGTATTTTAGCATCATCGCAACACGTAAAATTCTCCTACAATAATGATGTATGAAGGCCAAATTGACGTCCAAAATTGTTTTTTTTTCACAAATTTCATACCTATTCAATAGTCTAGAATTAAAAAGCTCGTTTCTATTTGACTAACACCAAATATTGATAGTAATTGTATCAAAGATACGTTATCAATTAAAAAACGTAGTATCCTCATCAGTACTTTGCAACTTAACAACGTTAAAATTCAGGCGGGTAGAACACCCCATTACCGTTCATTACCATCGGGATTAAATTTTGCGTTATCTCAGCTACCTTAAATGATAGAGACTGGGCAACAGAGCGAAGCATATTTGTTGCTCAACATTTTGCGCCATGAGCAGTTGGACTCTTCTTGCATCTCAAAAACAAATGCTTTTGTTTCATTTCTTAGCGTCTTGTATAACGCATTGTTAATTTCTTGTGTGCGAAAGAAATGGAATATCGCAATTCATCTACAATATACTCTGTCTACCGTGGTTTCATTCAAATTCAACATTGAAATAAGATGTCAGTTTTCAAAAGAGATATCTCCGGAGAGAATAGAAGAAGTGAAAGAAATGTGAATTGTATGAAGGTTTGTTTTATGAATTCATTAATACATAGTTTCTGGTTGAATGAAAACCAACCTGGCCTACTTTATAATTACGAAAGATTAATCAAAACCGTTTCATTATGCGATATAAATCTATGAGGGTTGAATAAATGATAATTAGTAAAACTAAATAACAAAACCTATGGTACCCATTGAAGTATAATGACATAGAACAGACATCTCGAACAAAATGTGTGTCCCGCCCGGTAGGTTCGAATTTCAAAATTGAGCCCCGGTTCTCCTTTCAAAATCGAACGAATCCATTGAAGATTGAAGCCACGTGGCGCCAATGCAATGGGACATATGTACATGGTGTTCAGGGTGCCTGTTCTATACGCTAGTAATAGTACTTCAATGATGGTATCTAGCTATTTCAATGTCGCTCTCATTATATCGATAACCTTGAATTGAATGTGATTTTAAGTTTGCCTTTAATATTTGATATAATAATATATCTATACTAGCTGTTACCCTCAGCTTCGCATGCGAAAATTTTGTTTTACCTTATTTGTGCCTCTTTTATTCATAGAATTAAAGTACTCGTATTAAGCAATTTATATACTGAAACCCAATATGCAAACACTAAGGATTTCTTCGGGAGCAGGTTTTGAAAAATAAAAAATATTCACATTTTGTTTTTATGTCTTTTTCCTGCAAAATCGAAAAAGATGGAAAATATGTATTCCATCAATTTAAGCAAGGAACGTTTGTTGCATTTGAATCAAATCAGTTGATGTTCAAAAAACAAATTCCATACAAACTTACATCCTGTATCCCAGGGAAACCTATAAATTTTTGGGGATGAAAAGTTTTCTAAAGTACGGTACAAAGTATAAGTAACAACTTTACCAATTTTCATAAAAATCCATTCACGAAACTCGTAAGATGCCTGGACAGACATACGGATAGACAGACAATAATAAAAAAAATATATTATTTTTGTGCTCTAATAACATGTTATTGAAGTCCCCCCCTAATCGAAATTTTGAAAAAATATTAAATGTACACAAAATTTGCCCCTCGAGTTACATATTTTATGATTATTTATTGTAACCACTGTACCTCTTACAGAAAAAAATAAAAAAACGGTGAAGTTTTATTGAAGAATTGATATTTAAGAATTATGTTCTGAAACCTATACTACAATCACAAAGGATTCTTCCGGTGGGTTTTAAAAATAAAGAATTTTGATATTCATTTGGGTTTTCTTCTGTTTCATTCAAAATTATGAAAAACTGGAAAATATGTACTCCATATTGTTGCAAATTTGAAGCATTTTGAAAATATTCCATACAAACTTTCATCCTATTTTCCAATGGAAATCTTCAATATTCCGGAATGAAACGTTTTCTAAACTATGACCCAGAGTATAAGTAGCAACTTTACCAATTTTCATCGAAATCCGTTCAAGAGTTTTGATGTGATGCCTGGCCGGACAGACAAAAAGACAGACAGACAGACGTACAATAATTCTAAAAAATTTTTTTTGTGCTCTAACACATTTTTAAGACACCTCTCATCAAAATTTTGAAAAAATATTCAATGTACAAAAACTTTGCCCCCTGAGTTTTATTATAGTTATTAAGTTTTATTATTTTAGAAAACTACTGGAACGTTTTTCAGTGTATCCATTACAAAGTAACAAAAAATCAACCAAAAATCAATAAGTACTTTCATATCAATTCACTTCATATTTCGTTACTTATGGATTATACATTTCAATATTAATTCCTCTCCCTTTTTCTCTTCCTCTCCCTCTCCGTCTCTCTCTCCCTTTCCCTCATCCGGTCCCTCTACCGCTTCCTGTCACGCTTCCGGTCCCTCTCCCTCTCCCGCTCCCTGCCCCTCCCCCTCTCACGCTTGATTCTTCTCCCTATCCCGCTCCCGGTCCCTCTCCTTCTTCCTGCCCCTCTCCCCTCCTGCTTCCTTAGTTTTACCCTATATTATTATGCTGATGAATTTCGTGATACAGTTATTTATTGTGTCTTCCTATAAGCTTATATGTATATACATTTTCATTCTTTTAACTTTAAAATTGACGAAGTTTCCATACTATCTTACAAAAAAACGTAATATTTCCAAGGGATGATTTTCCAAAGCACGTGTCAAAATTAACTTTTGTTTCTAACTATAACCTTACGTAAAAATTTTCATATTTATAACTCTAAAACTGGCGAAGTTGATTTGTATGTAGTTGACTTCCAACCCCTATTTTTAGGGGATGAATTTCGAGAAAACCGTGACACAGTTATTTTTTGAGTCTAACTATAAGCTTATATACAAATTTTCACCCTTCTTACTTCAAAACTCACGAAATTGCCATACTAACTTCCACACTCTTATTTAACCCTTTAGGGGTTGATTTTCCAAAAAAGAACACATAACTTTTAAATTTTGGTTCTGATCTTTTCTTTATGGAAATAACTAAATGAACTAATATGTAAATGTTTTTAACTTTCAAAATGATGAAGTTGCGTACTCAGTTCCATTAGCTAAATTAACCCTTTAAGGGATGATTTTCAAAAAAAAATGTATTAAAGTTAACTTTTATTCATAACTACAAACTTACATAAAAAATTTCATATTTATAACTCGAAAACTGGCGAAGTTGATTTGTATGTAGTTGACTACCAACCCCTATTTTTAGGGGATGAATTTCGAGAAACCAGTGATACATTTATTTTTGTGTCTAATTAATAAGCTTATACATAAATTTTCACCCTTATTACTTCAAAACTGACGAAGTTCCCATACTAACTTGCGCCACCTTAATTAACCCTTCAGGGGATGATTTTCCAAAAAACGTAATATTTCAATAATTAGTTTCTAATTTTGAGCTAATATGAAAATTTTCATGTTTTTAACTTCAAAAATGACGAAGTTGCGTACTGAGTTCAATCCGCTAAATTAACCCTTTAAGGGATGATTTTCCAAAAAATGTGTTAAAGTTAACTTTTGTTTACAACTATGAACAAACATAAAAATTTTCATGTTTATAACTCTAACACTGACGAAGTTGGTTTGTATGAAAGTGACTTCCAACCGCTATTTTCACCCCTTAGCGGAAGAATTTTCAAAAATCCGATAGCCTATGTTACTCAGGAATAATGTAGCATTCTAATGGTGAAAGAATTTTTAAAATCGGTTCAGTAGTTTTTGAGTTTATTCGTTGCAAACATACAAAAATACAAAGGTTTCCTCTTTATAATATTAGTATAGATAAAGTTTTACTTGCAGTAAAGAAAATTTTGTTATTCCGCCTTTGACCAACCAAGCGCTCTATAGTAGCACCCTCTAACCAGTATATTAAGTTGTGATGATAAAAATAATATAATAATAATATCGGAGATATTATTTTGTGTGTGTATTTTGTGTTGTAAAAATTTCTACCCTTTCTAAAACCTTTCTTAACCACCCGTTTTAAAATATTTTTCTGTCCCTTACACATTTATTGTTATTTTTATAAACAATAAAGTTTTTTCTCATTGCAATGTTGCCTTCGGCTCAGGGCTCATAATGAGTATGGTAAACACTCCATCATATTTAAAGAGCTAATTAAACTAAAGCTTAAATAAGGAGTCTAGTTTTTATTGTGCCCCTGTTTTAAGTTTTAAGTGATGAACATTGTAATCCAGGACGCGCAGACAAAACGTGCAAAATAAGGGAAGTGCTCTTCGCGAAAAAATGAAAGAAGAATTATAGCGACGGGAAGCTTCTGGCTAATTTGCATGCTATTAGATTCTGTCGGCTGCATAGTTTCAGCTTCTCGGACTTTGGGTCTAAATTCTGATATTTTAAAATCATGTAACGAGAAACGTACTGTAACATCTCTTAATTTTATGAGAAAACTTTTGTGAAACTCTTTTTTGAAACGATCTGTACTCTTGCATTGTATGTGAACATACATCACACATTTAATAAAACTATAAATGTATGAATTAAAAATTTTCTTTATTTTTTAAGTGAGAATAAGCCATTGGGTTTTCGAAGCGAAGTAGAGGCAGTTACCAGTATTAACATAATTTTGAAGCTTTAATGTTTTTTTATAATTCTTTTAATGTTAATATATTTTAGTGTTATGTTAAGTGCTGTCTTAAAGTTGAATAACATTAAAACCGTAATACATCACCTGAACGAGAAAATTAACATATGGAAATATTCTGAAAGGTTTATAATTATTGCCACCATTCTTACTCGGTTCGTTACCATGACAAGATCTGCTAAATAAAACATGACATGTGTAAACAATTATACGAGTCGCGTCATATAACTGGAGGTATTTCAAACATAGAGTATTTGCTCTGGTGATGGACGTACATTCGTCACAATGAAGACCGTTTGTGGTCTTTTAGATAGGCCTTGAGTGAATTACACTGTCTATCCCGGACTGTATCACTAACCACCGTTAGGTATAACTTAAAATTAGATCAGTGATATAATGTATGGCCATGTTTGTAGACGTGTGGCGATCGGTACGGCATCTTTTATTCTATTCTGTAAATATTTATTTATAACATAATTCATCCTCCTTGTATATATGCTGGCTGTTTTTCTACATTTATATTTTTATGTATTTTTATAATTTGATTTATTGTAAATATTCAATTCAGAATTGAATATTTCCTATATAATATATATAATTGAATATTCTCCTATGCTGCTCTGGGAGAGAAAGAAAAACTTATAATTTCAGCTGCTTATCCTCCCGCGCAAGTCTTTCCACCAGACTGAGGGATATTCATTCATAAGACCAGCATATAAACTGCACATTGGTCAACCGTATGGTGGCGGAAAATTCACCAACAACTGCATTCCCAAGGAGGGTTGGCGTCAGGCAGGCGGCCGGCTGTAAAATCTCTGCTAAATCTTTCTGGCAATATGGATAGTATAAATGGAATGCGTGTAAGGGCTAGGGCGTACCCTTCAGGCGACGCGCAGGGGCAGCACCCGGCTCCTGTGGGAAATGGACAAGGGTTGTTGCACCAACCCGGGCGGGGGCAACGTAAGAAGCGAGCTCGGGAAATAAGAATGAGGTTTGCAAGTTGGAATGTTGGGACGATGACTGGAAGAGCAAGAGAGTTAGCGGATGTATTGAAGAGACGACGCATAAATGTAGCATGCTTGCAAGAAACGAAGTGGAAAGGGACGAAAGCAAGAGAGATTGGTGAGGGGTACAAGTTTTATTATTGTGGCAGTGATGGAAAAAGGAATGGTGTAGGAATAGTGTTAGATAACGAATTGAAAGAATGCGTGATGGATGTTAAGAGGATGAATGATAGAATAATAAATGTAAAAATAATATTAGAAAATTTGGTTTTGAATGTAATCAGTATGTATGCGCCACAGATAGGATGTGATGATACAGTAAAAGAGAAGTTTTGGGAAGATTTCGATACACTAATGATGGCCATTCCAGCAGAGGAGGAGATTTATGTAGGAGGTGACTTTAATGGACATGTGGGAAGAATGAATGGGAAGTATGAAAGGGTGCACGGAGGATGGGGATATGCCACCCGTAATAAAGAAGGAGAAAATTTATTGCAATCTGCCACTGCATATGATCTGGCAGTGGTAAATACGTGGTTCCAGAAAAAAGACGAACACCTTGTCACATATAAAAGCGGCCACCATATGACGCAAATCGATTATTTTCTTGTAAGACGTCACTGTTTTAACCACATAAAAGATTGCAAAGTGATACCGGTGGAAGCCTTGGTAACACAACATAGACTTCTTATTATGGACGCAAATATAAAAATTAAGATTAATAGAAGTAAGGAACGCTCCACTCCTAAAATAAAGTGGCATCTGTTAGAAAAGAAAGAGTGTGAAAGAGATTTTAGAATGCAAGTGGTGGATAGAATGATAGAAATGGGTGAGATGGCAAATATGACTGTGAGTGAATGTTGGAATGAAATGGCAGGATGTATTAAAAATGTTGCGAAATGTGTTTTAGGAGTATCAAGAGGGAGGGGTGTGATAGATAGGGATACATGGTGGTGGTCAACAGAAGTTCAAAATGTGCTAAAGGAAAAGAAGACAAGATTTAAAGAATGGCAGAGCGTGGCAGAGGGGAATGAAAGTTTGAAAGCGGAAAAGAAGAATGAATATAATGAATGGAAGAAGAAAGGTAAGAAAGTTGTTGCGATAGCAAGAGCCAAAGCACAGAACAAATTATATGAGTCACTGGATACTCCCGCAGGTCAAAAACACCTCTACCGGATTGCTAAAGCTAGGGAGAAAAAATCCAAGGATATTTCTCATATAAAATGTATTAGAAATGAAACTGGAAAGGTTCTTGCCGATGATGAACAAATTAAAGATAGATGGAAGGGATATTTTGAAAATTTAATGAATAAAGAGAATGACTGGAACAGAGTGCTTGAAGAAAACCCAGTAAACATGGGAGTAGTGAAAGAAATAAGTGTGGATGAAGTAAAAATATCAATAAAAGGGATGACGAATGGAAAAGCGGTCGGTTCAGACGACATTCCGATAGAAGTATGGAAGATTTTGCAAGAGGACGGATGGAAGTGGTTGGCTTTATTCTTCAATAAATTGTTGCAGGAGGAGGCGATCCCTGACGAATGGTGCAGCAGCTTGCTGGTGCCAATCTATAAAAATAAGGGTGATGTACTGGACTGCAACAATTATAGAGGAATAAAGCTAATGTCACATACTATGAAAGCGTGGGAGAAAGTGATAGAGAGACGACTGAGAGAGGAGAGTGAAATTTCGCACAACCAATTCGGTTTTATGCCTGGTCGAGGAACAGCGGATGCAATTTTTTCGATTCGCCAACTATGCGAGAAATACAGAGAGGCACATAAAAACTTGCACATGGTGTTCGTTGACCTCGAAAGGCATACGACCGAATACCTCGTGTGGTACTGTGGTGGGCCCTTAAGGAGAAAGGAATACCAGGGAAATACCTACAGTTGATCCGAGCGATGTACAGGCAATGTATAACAAAGGTTAGATCGGCGGCTGGCACGACTACTAGTTTCGGTGTGGCCGTGGGGCTGCACCAGGGTTCAGCCTTGAGCCCATACCTCTTCGTCTTAATTATAGACGCCCTTACATCGGACATGAAAGAGGAGGCTCCTTGGTGCATGCTGTTTGCGGATGACATCGTACTAGTGGCCGAAAATGCCCCTGAGATTCAGAGCAGATTGGAGGAATGGCGACAACGGCTGGAGAGTGTTGGCCTGAAAGTAAGCAGAACCAAAACCACTTACATGTTCTGCGACTTCGGTGGTCTCTCCAGTCTTGCACCTATAACACTCAACGGAATGTCCTTACCAGTCTGCTCTGATTTTCGGTACTTGGGCTCAGTTATTCAAAAGAATGGTGACATTGACCTGGATGTCACACATCGGATCAATGCAGGTTGGATGAAATGGCGACAGGTCACAGGAACCATTTGTGACCCACGGATGCCCATTAAATTGAAGGGTAAAATCTATAAATCCGTCATAAGACCTGTCGTAATGTATGGATCAGAATGTTGGGCTACAAAGAAGACGGATGAGAGACGAATGCATGTTACAGAGATGAGAATGTTGAGATGGATGTGTGGAGTGACGAGAATGGATAAAATAAGGAATGAGTATATTAGAGGAAGTGTGAAAGTGGCAAAAATGACAGAAAAGTTGAAAGGAAACCGATTGTCATGGTATGGGCATGTGATGAGGCGTGAGGAAACGCATGTGACGAGAAGAGTGATGGATATGAATGTGATGGATAGACGAAGGGGACGAGGAAGACCTAAAAAAAGATGGATGGATTGTGTTACAGATGATATGAAAGATAAGAGAGTTAGTGTTAAGATGACGGCTGATAGGGAAGTGTGGAAGAGGAAAACATATTGCGCCGACCCCAAATAAAATTGGGAAATGGGCAGGATGATGATGATGTAAATATTCAATTCAGAAATTCCTACTGACAGAGTCAGATAAAATATATTTTTCTGGAAGATGAAAAGTTGGTTTAATTAATATATAATATTACATAGCGGGATAAACGAAACCATATAATTAGCTCCCGCTATAGACGATTATTAAAGGAACACACTCAAGACAGCCTTATTTTTTATTCCAGAAACTTTCTCTTAGCATGTCCATTACTGGCACAAACACCATTGCAATATGCTACCAAACCAAATATGATGCTACGAGGTGCTAAGAGGCTACGGCTGCTACGTTAAAATCTCACGGTCTGTAGACGTGATAGAATACGGTTACACTAGAGTGAATTTCACATGCATGGCACGTGATTCGACTGTTACCAACATTGCCTTACCATCTACATGTAGATCCCCCCCCTCCCCATGGCCATATAAACCCATATATGTTATGTTATGGCCATATATGTTACAAGAGCCCTACAAAATGTGTAATCTCAATTTTCAAGGGAATTTTGCTAAATGAAGATATACGGGGCGACATGTTTGATGCGAAATTTATAAAACGCCCACTATAACGATCGATATTTGTTTGGGGTGCGCTTACTAATTGTGAACATAAGGATCAAGTTTGCCAAAGTGAATAAATTTACTATATTAGATATGATATTTTGATAGAGGTAGAGCTAGAGTAAATAGTATAAAATATCTTATTTATGATCATGCATCTTATATATCATACATCATACTTAGCCTCAAGCTCAAATATTAATTAACATCACAAATATATTTATATAATAGCCTTTAAATATATAATAATAAATATAATAGCCTTTTTTATAGTTTTGCATACAGTTTAAATAACTAATTTCCCCGTTCGTCAGAGGACAAACACAGAAAGGGAATGAACAATTTTTCGCTATGTAACTACCGTCGATATGGGAACATTGCGAATCAGTCGGCAGCTGGCTCGCGAACGATCCGACATGTTCTGATTAAACCCACTGGCATGCCACACGTCACTCACTCCTCAATGCGCTACACGTGGCTGAAAATCCATTCAGTAGTTATTGCCTGAAAGAGTAACAAATGTCCATAGAAACTTTCACAATTAATAATGTAATGGATGCCTTATACGATCAAGTGTACTAGTCAAGTCTGCAGTTTGAGTTGACGCAGCATCCAGTGTGCATGAGATAACTATATGGCCATATAGCTTACCTTGGCCATACACGATCAAGTATACTGGATGCCGCATCAAGTCCGCTTGACGCTTAATGAAGTACACATGATCGTGTATGGCCTCCTTTTAGATAAAGGCTAGGTATTCCAGCAGAGGTCATTCTTTGAGTTTTTAAAAACATCTGAGACATAGAAAAAGGTTATTTTAATTCTGAAAAAAAAAAGAAATGTATTAATTAAGGATCTAATCTAGGTAAAGTCGCTTTCAGTTACAAAGTCATCACCCTATCGGAAGATGCTATAATTTTTCAAATAGCGGTAGATGTTAGTTCTGATGTAAGATTTGTGAAGGAAACAGATACAAAATACACGTCAATAAGACATGAATCGCTACACTCCTCAAGAACGCGGAATAATGTTAATAATAGTTTTGGAGATTTGCAGAAGTCGGCACGATCGCCTGATTCAACCGTTTTAGACTTCTTTTGGGTTCTTGGTGGGGTTTCTTGAAGTCACGAGTTTATGTCAAGAAGCCTCAGACTCTTAAAACCCTCAAAGAGAATATCCGGCAATCAGGAATTTCTGGCAAGAGTGATAGAAAATGCCATAAATAAGGCCCGTGTAGTCATCAGTTCAGGCGGTGACCACTTGGCTCTTATCATTTTTCTACTTAATGAAAATAAAAATTTAAACATCAAGTAATCACATAGCAAAACTAAAGTTTTACGTTTGTTAAAAAAATTACAGTCAAAGAACATCAAGTGACAACTTTTGCGCCACCCTATTTGTATACCACAAACGTCGTATACAAAACACACGCGAAGTTAAAAGGTGTGTTAAGGAATATTTTTCCGAAACAGTAGAAACAAAAATTTCTTATTCAATGACTTACAAAGCATTTAAATAGTTCAATGGTTTTGAATAAAGTGTTGTTTACACCTTCTGATATAATAATATTTTAGTACATCATCGTCATATCCTAATTGAATTGCGAAATTGTGAAGAGAAAAACATCTGTGTACATACATTTTTTTTTGAATTGCCTTTATGTTGGCTAAATTGTTTGCTTTCTCTGCCTTTCAAAGCCTAACAATAACCATACCGGGATCTGGCCAAGGCTCTATAGAAATCTATTAACTCACTGTTTTCCTAATAATGGAAGAATCATTCTTTGTTAAGAATATTTCTCTCAGGCGATTAGAAGAATTTTTCTCATGTTCAATTTTGTAGCAATACGATAATACTAGAAATACATTACATTTAAAATTTATTCGTGATGAAAGAACAATGACAATTATTGTTTTTGGAACAAGCAAGCGAAGTTTTTTTAGTTTCCATCGCGACCCAGCGAATCAAATTCAAGGATTCAAATAAGTAAAAAATATACCCTATCTTGTAGTGAGGTAATATAGAAATCTATCAAATCTATCGAATCTATTAAATTTAAATATCAAACAAAAAACAAGTCGGGCTTGTAATAAATGCACACCTCCACAATCCACATCCCTGTGCTAGAGTCCCTGTGTAGCGAATGACTAAGACATCTAGAAAACCGAAAACACAAATAACCGATTCAGAATTCAAAGACATGAAAACCAATGTTTTACGGTAAAAGAAATTTGAGTATCTTAATCTTACGTTATTAAATGCTGTTGAGTTTCACGATTACTTTCAAAAGTTTCGATGAACTATTATAGAATAAGAACCAAATCGAAGTGGTCCCAAGTCAAAATAGGTTGGGAGCTTATTCCTAGAACTATTGTAAACTAAATGTCTGCTATCATGATATACAAACGTAGGGAAGTTCAAAATATTAACGCTAAAATGTAACATGATATAGTTATAATAATATGAGCTCCGAATGTCCAGAGAAATTTCTGTAATAGGTAGATGTCTGGCGCCAGATACATTTATTAGAGACGCTTCTCGAATTTCATGCGGTGAAGTTGTGGGAATACGCTAGATCTAGCCGAATATAAACGAATTTACAGCCCTAATTTTTGTGCTTCATGATATAGGTACAGTGTTTAAAACTTTTTTATTACTTACTAGCTGTTACCCGCAGCTTCGCATGCGAAAATTTTGTTTTACCTTATTTGTGCCTCTTTTATTCATAGAATTAAAGTACTCGTATTAAGCAATTTATATACTGAAACCCAATATGCAAACACTAAGGATTTCTTCGGGAGCAGGTTTTGAAAAATAAAAAATATTCACATTTTGTTTTTATGTCTTTTTCCTGCAAAATCGAAAAAGATGGAAAATATGTATTCCATCAATTTAAGCAAGGAACGTTTGTTGCATTTGAATCAAATCAGTTGATGTTCAAAAAACAAATTCCATACAAACTTACATCCTGTATCCCAGGGAAACCTATAAATTTTTGGGGATGAAAAGTTTTCTAAAGTACGGTACAAAGTATAAGTAACAACTTTACCAATTTTCATAAAAATCCATTCACGAAACTCGTAAGATGCCTGGACAGACATACGGATAGACAGACAATAATAAAAAAAATATATTATTTTTGTGCTCTAATAACATGTTATTGAAGTCCCCCCCTAATCGAAATTTTGAAAAAATATTAAATGTACACAAAATTTGCCCCTCGAGTTACATATTTTATGATTATTTATTGTAACCACTGTACCTCTTACAGAAAAAAATAAAAAAACGGTGAAGTTTTATTGAAGAATTGATATTTAAGAATTATGTTCTGAAACCTATACTACAATCACAAAGGATTCTTCCGGTGGGTTTTAAAAATAAAGAATTTTGATATTCATTTGGGTTTTCTTCTGTTTCATTCAAAATTATGAAAAACTGGAAAATATGTACTCCATATTGTTGCAAATTTGAAGCATTTTGAAAATATTCCATACAAACTTTCATCCTATTTTCCAATGGAAATCTTCAATATTCCGGAATGAAACGTTTTCTAAACTATGACCCAGAGTATAAGTAGCAACTTTACCAATTTTCATCGAAATCCGTTCAAGAGTTTTGATGTGATGCCTGGCCGGACAGACAAAAAGACAGACAGACAGACGTACAATAATTCTAAAAAATTTTTTTTGTGCTCTAACACATTTTTAAGACACCTCTCATCAAAATTTTGAAAAAATATTCAATGTACAAAAACTTTGCCCCCTGAGTTTTATTATAGTTATTAAGTTTTATTATTTTAGAAAACTACTGGAACGTTTTTCAGTGTATCCATTACAAAGTAACAAAAAATCAACCAAAAATCAATAAGTACTTTCATATCAATTCACTTCATATTTCGTTACTTATGGATTATACATTTCAATATTAATTCCTCTCCCTTTTTCTCTTCCTCTCCCTCTCCGTCTCTCTCTCCCTTTCCCTCATCCGGTCCCTCTACCGCTTCCTGTCACGCTTCCGGTCCCTCTCCCTCTCCCGCTCCCTGCCCCTCCCCCTCTCACGCTTGATTCTTCTCCCTATCCCGCTCCCGGTCCCTCTCCTTCTTCCTGCCCCTCTCCCCTCCTGCTTCCTTAGTTTTACCCTATATTATTATGCTGATGAATTTCGTGATACAGTTATTTATTGTGTCTTCCTATAAGCTTATATGTATATACATTTTCATTCTTTTAACTTTAAAATTGACGAAGTTTCCATACTATCTTACAAAAAAACGTAATATTTCCAAGGGATGATTTTCCAAAGCACGTGTCAAAATTAACTTTTGTTTCTAACTATAACCTTACGTAAAAATTTTCATATTTATAACTCTAAAACTGGCGAAGTTGATTTGTATGTAGTTGACTTCCAACCCCTATTTTTAGGGGATGAATTTCGAGAAAACCGTGACACAGTTATTTTTTGAGTCTAACTATAAGCTTATATACAAATTTTCACCCTTCTTACTTCAAAACTCACGAAATTGCCATACTAACTTCCACACTCTTATTTAACCCTTTAGGGGTTGATTTTCCAAAAAAGAACACATAACTTTTAAATTTTGGTTCTGATCTTTTCTTTATGGAAATAACTAAATGAACTAATATGTAAATGTTTTTAACTTTCAAAATGATGAAGTTGCGTACTCAGTTCCATTAGCTAAATTAACCCTTTAAGGGATGATTTTCAAAAAAAAATGTATTAAAGTTAACTTTTATTCATAACTACAAACTTACATAAAAAATTTCATATTTATAACTCGAAAACTGGCGAAGTTGATTTGTATGTAGTTGACTACCAACCCCTATTTTTAGGGGATGAATTTCGAGAAACCAGTGATACATTTATTTTTGTGTCTAATTAATAAGCTTATACATAAATTTTCACCCTTATTACTTCAAAACTGACGAAGTTCCCATACTAACTTGCGCCACCTTAATTAACCCTTCAGGGGATGATTTTCCAAAAAACGTAATATTTCAATAATTAGTTTCTAATTTTGAGCTAATATGAAAATTTTCATGTTTTTAACTTCAAAAATGACGAAGTTGCGTACTGAGTTCAATCCGCTAAATTAACCCTTTAAGGGATGATTTTCCAAAAAATGTGTTAAAGTTAACTTTTGTTTACAACTATGAACAAACATAAAAATTTTCATGTTTATAACTCTAACACTGACGAAGTTGGTTTGTATGAAAGTGACTTCCAACCGCTATTTTCACCCCTTAGCGGAAGAATTTTCAAAAATCCGATAGCCTATGTTACTCAGGAATAATGTAGCATTCTAATGGTGAAAGAATTTTTAAAATCGGTTCAGTAGTTTTTGAGTTTATTCGTTGCAAACATACAAAAATACAAAGGTTTCCTCTTTATAATATTAGTATAGATGTATATTTTTTCTGGTGTATATTGCTTATATTGGGATGACCTATTTTCTCTTTTTTGATTTTTTGTTCTTGATTTTGTGTTCGTGGCGAACGAGTTATCAGTAATCGTTATTAATTTCACTTCATTGCGAATCACAGTTATTTGCATAGAGACTTTTATGGAGATTAAGTTTAATTATGGCTATATTTAAAAATTTGCACTAGTTAAGATGTTAATTGCTTTGTTATTTTGTTAAATTTTAACTATAATTACATTTATGTACTATTTTGTCTTCTGTGCTATAATACAAGTCATAAAACACTGACAAATCTGATTCATCCATCGAAATTTCCGAATAACACACTGGTACTCAACGCAAGTAATCCTTGGCCATTTCATTCCAAATAAGCCGCTTCCATTTTCTGGGTTTATTAAGTACAGTATAATATAAAGTCGATCTCTATAAAAATATCAAGTAAGGTTAACGTACAATTTAAATTCCAGTAACAACTGTTTAGAGCGCAGGTACGTCAATGAAAATAAGTAACAAATTAATAAGTGGCATACTTATTATTTTCTTAAAGGTGTTAAACTCCAAAAATATAGCACATAAATGACACACACTAACACATATATTCAGAACATTTCTACTTCTATACTGTTGCGCTGTAGTAAGGCACTGGGTGAGGCCAAAAAAACGTATTTTTTGAACTGTGTGTGTCGCGTGAGTAGATTTCATACTAAAGTCCAAACTAATTTTGCGTCACCATGTGCTACAAACAGGCTTTTAGTATGAAATTTCTCACGACTGATAGCTCAAAAAAATACGCTCGTTTGGCCTCACCCAAAGGTAAACAATGAGCAAACTGAACGAACTGAAAAGACGCATTCAATCACATTTAGTTTAAAAATCCCGTCTCGCCGCCCCTGGGGATGTGTCCGAGCTATATCGCAGATTTGTTTCTCCGACGATTTACATAAGCCAACTCACGTGGACGCTTGTTCATTCAATTTCCCACGTGGAATTAGCTAACGTGTCTGCCGAGCTTTTCCGCAATACGCATTTGAAAAACACTGAGGTTTTTTTGGATTGAATTATTCATAGCGTGGATTTATTGTTACAATTTTACATCGAACATTTGACTATGTGACACCGTAACAGATATTAGACCTGTCATATGTATTTTCGACTTTTTCTATGTAAAATCAATGAGGTAACGTCCACTATAGGGTACGTGTGATTTGAGTCCGTTTTTCCTTCAGTAATAAAATAGGGCAAACTGACTTATTTATTTATTATCATCATCATCACTTTTATTGAAGAGTGATCTTTTATCTCAATCTCGATAAGTATAAAACTGTACTAACCTTTAGGTAGGATTATAATCTGTATCTTAAATTCTTAACCACTTTAGAAACCCGGAATTTTCCCAAAGGCCCTTTTAATACCCTAAGACAAATATTACAACGATGTGAAATGAGGTCGAACTTTTCCTAGAAAAGCGTTATATGGATATAAAAAGAAAAAGAAGGAGAAGATTGAGAATTTATAAGTATTTTTTTTCTTAAAAGACTAATTATTTTACTTTATTTTTTACACTTTATTGAATTATATAGCACAACTAATGAAGTGACAGAGGCTTACTAGACTTTAACTCGGATAAAGTGATAAGTGAAAACCTGGCTAAGACTGGCTACGTATAATACAGTCGTTGTATTAAATATTGGCTAACGCGGCCACTTAACATCAGGTGCAATGCAGAGTCTTGAGTGTCTATAATCATGTCTAACATGTCGGCTCATCGAGTATGTTTACATCTTTAGTACATGTTGAAGTAGTTTACTTGTAATAATAGTACTATGTTGCACTAACAATAAAACTGTAGAGTCGAACTAGATGAAACATTTTTAAAAATTTCAGGTTACGTGATCGATATAGAAGTCAAAACATGTTTTTTTTATTTATTTTGTCATTAAATTATGGATGGGCGATGGATCCAATAACTAAGCCTGCACTTGCTTAATAACTTCTCCGATATATTATGATCGATACAAGTCATTACGTATATTTTGTAATTTTAACAATACGAAACGTTTTTCTCTCATGCCCTGCATACCTTACTCTTTTGCTGACTGTACCTGTTCAAAAAGTGCAGTAATTCAGAAATAATTTCCACTTTTCCCATTGAGCAGATACAATTTCTTGTCTCCGACTGTACACCGGTCTCACATATTCGTGATGCGACGCGACACATTCCGTATTCCCGGCTGACATCAAAGATTTATAATGGAAGCGAACCCGAAAAGCGCTACGTTTCGTAGCACGTCTACGAAACGTAGCACATCTACGAAACGTAGCTACGTAGCTACATTTACGGAATTGAAGATTAGATTGACTACTCACGCGTTATGTAGATGTACCGACACTAATATTTACGATTATTACTAGTATTTAATATATAACTAAAGAACTATTTTCTGTATTTTTCTCAAAATTCTAGCCTCAGTAGATACGGAGATAAGTGGGGGGAATGGTAACTAACTTTTAAAAATATATTTGAGATCATTACAACAAGCCCTTTCATTTGACATACTATACGAAACGGTTTGCAAAATAGTTTTTATTTAATTTTGATTTCGTTATAATGTTTTTTTCAAAATTCATTTTTTATCTTTATGCTTTCGACTTTGGGTCACAAAATAGCATACAAGTACGAAATTTCAATTTATTACGTCCAGTAGGTTCGAATAAAATTGGCTGTGAAGTGCGGTCGCCCAAATACACGAGTGATCCTATAAGGATTCCTTTTTTCGTTCTTTTTTTCGTTCGGAACCCTAAAAAGCAGTCATAAGAAAGTGAATCATATTTTCTTGGAATTAGTAGGAAAGTGTTTTTAAATGCATTTTTGATTCCAAAATATGAAAAAAAAAGTGACTATCACGCCCCTTTTTCACTTACGTTACTTTACCATGGTACAGTTTGAAATTGTATGTAAGTACATGATAAATAATAAAATTCCGATTTATGAATTAATTTTAGTATTAAGTATATATAGCACAGGGCTCTGTGGAGGTATTCATTCGTATGTTCAGATCATCTCTACAAACCATATATCAAAGAACACTTCAGTATTATGAACATAGATCTCTCTCTGTGGGCGTAGTTATGTGTCAGGATTACCAGGATACTAAATAAAACACACAATTCGACAGGCACAAGGATACTATCCGTTTATTGCCTGATAATACCCGATTTTATCAATTCAACGTTATTTAGTTTTTACTTTGATTCGCGATACCCTTAATCTGTCTGTCTTCTTGACAGTCCCCTTTTTCTTAATTTCCTAGGGTATTACGAACTTATTTTAGACTGCACCAATATATATATATAAAATATCAAATTATGTGAAATGAAACAACAATTCTGATTATGAAAATTCAAAACGAATTGAGTTCACTTCACATAAAACATATTTTTTAAAGCCTATGTTTTGTAGCCTATAAAATCCGAGAGATGGCACCGACCAACCTTAATCATTGAGTTATTTATAATACAAGTTCCATTCTTTTCTAGAAACCAATACTAAATTTCGAAGTAATAAAGTCGCTAATTGATTTAATGTAATTAGACGATAAGCGAGCAGACAAATCTAATGGCAGTCCAAATAAATAAGCAAAAAATGAAAGGCACTCCGGGGGTGCCGACAAAAGTGGAAACCTGAACAATGATGTGTGTATTTTTTGATTCGTCAGGAATTATTTAATTGTGCAGGAAATAGTTTTAAATGAATGAAATGGTTTTTTTTATTCATTACGTTTTTAATGAATGGCTGCCAACGCCTCGTAAAATATATGTAAACTATACAATATTGATATTAATACGAGCTGTTAATTAATAACTATAGTTTTGTACTTCTCTCAGAGATGGCGCCACAGGTAGGTGTCTATTTAAATCTGACATGTCGCGAATTGTAAAATGCCTCAACGCACCTAAAGAAGTTTACACTTCTATAACTAGGTAGTCATTGTCACCACTAGACATAAGTACCACCTAAGGCATCACCAATGCCTTTCCGGCTAATAAAGAAAACAAAAGAAAGATAGAATTGGCTCTTAAGCATCCAGCTGGCTTGTGGCTGCTTTAATACTGATCATAAAAAATATTTTCATTAAAGCGACGTTTAAATTCTAAACTTTCATGTACTAAAATAGTCCTCTGAAATATCCTTTAGTGGGCATTAGAACTTTAAAGGTTATCAAAAGGTCGTCTTACAACAAGGTCGATGAACTTTGTATAGTCTGTCAGTTTTCTGGCAAAAAGGTTGTCCGCCCGCGCAATGTTTGCTAAACAACGGCAAGAATGACAAGTGTTAATTAAAATTAATTCAACACTAAACGTTGCGCTCACTGCCTGACAACTTGTATTAGATCTCTTTCGGATAAGCTATATATCTCGCTTCAATAGACCAAACATGGATTATCGCGAGAACATGCGCTAACTTCAGCTTGAAGTACTAGGTAATTATGAAACCAGTTCAGTTCAACAGTTCAGGTCGAGCAAAGTCGTAGGTAGCTCTCGTGTATTCCAAACTAACTTTCTTACGTTAGAACAAGACGTGTATATCTGTATAGGTTATATTAATAGTTCTAATCAAATATCTTCCATACACGGACATCGATCAGTTACAGTATTATTTTATTTATTTATTTATGCTTTATTGACCCTTAACAAATAAGTGGTACAAAAGGCGGACTTAATGCTAAACAGCATTCTCTACCAGTCAACCTTAGGAATGTGCAGAGAACAATGAAAGCGGTACCAGTGAGAGAAAGAGAAATTACAAGAAAATATATTATAAATATATATATATACCTACATATAATATAAATATATAAGTATAGATAGAATTCGGCATATTAAAAAAGTAATAACGATAAAAATAATATAATAATAAATAAGACTGAATATACATTACTTAATAATAGTGTTGTAGATGATTATAATAAGATTGTTCCAGAAAAAGTTATTATAAGTGAATAAATATAAATATGATATAACGTACGATAAAATCATTAACAGTTTAGTGCTTTCAATAAGTGAGCAGAAACTCTTTTCTTGAAAGAGTATTATTATATGTATATGATGATTTCTTATTAGTGGTTTTATAATTTATTTATATTCACCCTACACAGCTAGGCGCTAGATTGTATAGGACCTAACTGAAATAATATTGTCTAGCCCCTCAGCATTGGTAGTCAAAAATTGAATAGTTCTAAAAATTTGTGACAAAGGTCTGCAAATAACGTATTACTATTTTAATTTTATTTGAATTCATAATAAACCCTTTTCAGCATCTCCATAATACCTAGTTGTCTCGGGTGTCATGACAACGAACATACTCATTAAAAAATATATTTCGCTATCCTAAAGCCTCAATTTGACCTTCCCAGATAATAATGTTTGAAAGGGCCGAAACAAATATACAAACATGATTTATTATACAGCGTTCGGCAAAAGTTAAGAATAATACTATATCTCTATCGCTAGGGGAGACTTTGAATTTTATACTGTAAAATATAAAGACTGAATATAAATATAAGACTGAAAGTCTATCGGTTTTATTCATGAGATACTCGTACCTGATTTGAGTTACGTGTGATAAATTATTTTAGTCACTTCAGTAGGTAGTTCTATAATTATAGTTATTAGTAGGTAATAATTAATAATATTCAGTTTTTCATTTAGTTGTTTCCAACTTTTTAATGTTGTTGTTTTATTTTTAAGTGGTTTGCTTTAAGTTTTTCGTATTTTTTGACTCTATTACTAAACCACACTGCAATGTAAAGTTATAATGGGTTTAAATAAAACCAAAATTATTAATTTATGTTTCACATTTACTAAAACATCAAATTACGTAAAACAGCCAAAGGGACCTCAATGAAGACTTTGGCTTAGTTACAGGTCGACTATAAATCCTTCTAAATTTGCTAATAGCATCGTTTGTAACTGTCGAACCCATTGGAAAATTACAAACTATTCTAGTACATATGTATAATATAACGTCTCACATATTTACTAAAACATAAGTAACAACTAAGTTTAACCGCAGACCGACCTCAATGCCTAATTGCCAACCAAGTGGAGGGCGACATGACACGCCTTGACGTAAAATATGTTCGCGCGAACTACGATCTGCAGAAGAGAGACCGCAGTGAACTTGCCGTTGTATATGACGCGGTTTGGTTCCAAGTTTCTTATGTTTTGTGTTGTTTTTGAGATAAGATTTCTTAATCTTAATAATAATCTAAGCCTTATTTACACCAAACATAACTAACAACACCTTTCAAAAAAAACTAGATCAAAATGGGTTCATCCGTTTGGGAGCTACGAAGCCACAGACAGACATTCCGATCCACAGATTCACAGACACCTCCAACTTTTAACACCCCTCTGTTTTCGTCGGGGGTTAATTACATTAGACCGAAGACTACGATCCAAATCTATATATAACTATGTATACCCACATTACAAAATTTGGCTTCATGTAGTAGGTCAAAAATGAAAATTCAAGTATAAGTATCTTATATTCGTACACCGCGAATGCAAGTTGCAACTTATGCCTACTTACCGTTGCTTTGACGAGTAGTGCAGAAAAAACTTGTTCAAGGCTAATTACCTACCTTACTGCATTAGGTGTAGTATAAAATACACGATAATACCTGACTGCTTATAGAAATATTAACATATTTTTTTACGTGAATACACAAACAAGTAGATGAGCTGATTATTATCAATGGTCACCGTCGCCCGTGGTTAGCAGTAACAGGAAAGGTACCACCGATACATTGCTTGAAAAGAAAGAAGAGAAAAACAAAGGAAAAAATAAGAATCTAAGAATAAATATAATTTATTTGGAGGTTAGGCATTATTTTTAAGTTACTTGTAAGAGTTTACTTACCTACTCGTACAATATATACCTAGTTCTACAATATTTGGATCCACGGATATCGAATCTTACAATCAGACATTTTTACTTTACGTGACGTTATACCGCCTACAATTATATTTCATAACGTAATCGCTTTCAACTTTATTTACTGAAGGCAAAATATCTTACATTAAAATCGTCTACGGTTTCAGGGAAAGATATGGTAACAGATACGTTAAGTTTTCTCACCGATACAATCGTGTCGAGTTACAGGATTCAATTGCACAGGCCCATTACAAATACCTGAGAACGTTTCGTGAAACTTTCGTCGTTATTCACCAAATTATCTCCCTCCCCGTCGTTGTCTAATTCCTTAATGTTTTTGGGATCACAAAGACCAATTCGCCTCGGCTGGCACGACTAGCATTTTTAGTAATGGCGGGGCCAGTTTTTGTAATTTTCTATACACAACTTCGCGTTTCTAAATATGTATTGTGTATCTGTATAGAATCATTTATTGTATAATTATATTATACTAGCTATGCCCCGCGGTTTTACCCGCATTAATTTGTGGAAAAAATTTACTACTAAAATATATGATGTTACGAGTATATAGCCTAATATCTTTTCTCGATAAATGGATTATCAAACACAAAAAAAAAATTTCAATTCGAACCAGTAGTTCCGGAGATTAGCGCGTTCAACCAAACAAATTCTTCCGCTTTATAATATTAAGTATAGATTAACCACTCCATCAGATTATAACACCTTCCTTAATTCCGATACTAATTGGTTGGACGACCTGTGCGGCGCTATATTTGCGGGATCGCCGCGCCTAGGGTCCTTCCTGGCTTTCGATTCCCAGCGAGGCGGAAGTTTGAATAATAAGTTTGAATTTCTGTTCTCGGTCTGGGTATGAATGTTCTTGTCTCTGTGTGTTGTCCATAGCACCCACGATATAAGAAATCCTAGTGTGGGGCTATCAGAGTAAAGCGTTATTTATTATTTTATTTATTGGAACGAAGTTCCTTATCGCGCGTTGTGAAAGGGGTTAGACGGTAAATTACGACACTTTTTGATTTTACGAATGACGACACTTTTTTTGAAGTGATTCAGTGAAATTTAACAGAGATGGCGCTGTACTGTACAACTTTCTGAATCACGCTAGCGTGATTAATTAAGTTTTACAGAGATGACGCTGTACAACAAAACAATACTTAATCGAAAGGAACTTCGTTCCATCCGGGTGTCCCTTGACACCTCTCATGTTTTTTTATTTATACATTGCTGTACAAACCAGATAACCACGTCAGTTTTTTTGATTAATGCAGAAATGTATATATAATATCTCTAAATAATTTAGGAAATGTTATAAGCTCTTTCGGTCTATCGGTATTTTAAACCACTGCTGGATATAGGACACTTGCATTTATTTATTATCGCATATGAATTCTATAAGTTCAATATAGGCAGGTTCACTGAATAAAAACAATTTCATGCTCGCAAGGGTACTGTACCTGTATCGTTTCATAATATTCTTGTTTTCATTTTATCAATTTAGATTATTTTTACTTTATACGCTTTCTACACTCTTTGTTTACGATACGGTCGTGAAAGATGCTATCGCAATATTCGTAAAATGTGCGAGCCGTTTTAATGATAAAAGAACAAACAACGTCAACATCTTTTATGTTGTAGCTTCTATATTTAAAATTAATGTACATTTTCAAACAAGCTTGCGTCAATAAATTATAATGATAATTTCACTGCGACACCAAGACATAAAATAGAAAAATTACTGGTAAAATTTCGGTGAGTGTAAAGCAAATTTTTAATATTGAGAGGTAACGATGTAGTGTTGCAATATTTACAATGAAAAATATATGGTTATATTAAACAGTGAATTAATTGATAGTTTGCTTAAGTAATATACGAGTATATTACCTTATATTATAATATATTATTACTATATTTATACCTAGTATTAAATATTTTAGACAGGTTCTTCCATGGCATACTTTTTGAAGCGCGACCATTAAGCTGGATAATATGGTAACATGGATACGAATATGGATAGGTATGGATAATAAGCCAGGTAAGTATAACAATAAAAAAAGTAGTTTTTTATGTATAATTCTAAAGCTCGTCAACGAACGTATCAAAGTACATATATTAAAGAAAATATTTTGATAAAATATCCACGACAGTTTTATTTACTCTAAACAAGCTAAGAACCATTTCGATTCACAATCATCGATGCCAAACATAGTCAAACTTATTACATCCCTCTTTTTGTGTCTTTTAACCCCCGCCGAAAACAGATGGGTGTTATAGTTTATTGTATCTGTGTATCTATGACACATAGATCTGGTTCATTTTGATCTAGTTCTCTTTTATTTGAAAGGTAACTTGATTCGAGTGTTCTTAGCTACATCTAGTGTAAATAAAGCTGTCGGGGTTTTTTTTTTAATTTTAATTTAAGATTATTAAAAGGGTGCAACTGTTTACTCTGAAACTATTTAATAACAAATATTTGTGATAATATCAAACATTTGACCTTGTCAAAGATTCATCTCTGTAGAAGAGGGCTTGGTCCTAACTTACAAGATTTGACCTAAACAAGCTAACAACGTCATAAGTTAAATAAAAGTTTGTTCAACACAACAAAGCTAACTTTCATCAAAATATAATAAGTTAGTAAACAAGTGTAAGTAATTAAAGAACAATATTTTTTGTCTTTCCGATTTACTTGTGATTTTATTGAATGCTTTTATTATTAAGATATTATTTACTTTAGCTAACGCGTCAGTGTAGGTCAAAATTTTGCAAGTTTTAATTAGTGGTGTAAAAACTGATAGCTGGTTAAATCTACTACAATAAAACGGTTTGCTGATTTGTTTTTTATATTTTTTTTACTAGAAACCCAAGTTGAGTAGTGGAACCGTAACACTCGATGAGAATATGTTATGCCTATACACCACTTGCCCGTATGTATGCGATGATTGAGGGGATATGCATCTGTGATGGATAATTCTTGGAAATTACGAGGATAGGTACATCTGCAAGAAAAGAAATTGAAAGGCGCACTTACTTGGTGGAGTCTTCTTATAGGAGCCTCGTGGCACTTAGCAACGTCGTAATCACTAGAGTTTATATATTATGTATTTTACCATTCATTAAATACAGCGGTTTATACACACAGATCACTTAATTTAATATGTTTTTTACGCGGTTATAGGCATTGTGTAGCAAAGGTATAGGCAGCAAATTGCGCGTGCGAGGTCTATACAAAGACTAACATTGTTCAAATTATAAGAGGGCGCGAAACAGCGATAACTTTCGAGTGCACCTGGGAGATGGATATATATACATAAGAGGCTTATATACAAGTGCGGTAGATGGAAATAAATATAAAAAAATGATCTTGTCCTACTGGAATATCCAACAAATAGACTTACTTCTACTAAGGAGTTGAAATTTTACACATTGCTTTAGCTCTGATGACATTGAGTTTTTGTGATAAATATCATGCTGATACTGCACTCAGGTTTTACTCCAGACAAGCGAACTCCTTAACGGTTACCAGCAGTACCATTTTTTTACTAGCACTTACTATCACATAAAAAATACCAAAAAAAATTGACATATAAAATTGACATCCTTACTTTTTTTAGTTACTTGTGCTGTGTGTGAGATTCTAAAATCATTGAGACCATAATTCTGTATTGGAGGATACAGTTTACGACAACAACGAAATGCTATCAGCATAGACATAAATGAAATCATTTTTATTTTATACCGCTTTTATTACTAGGCGTAAAAATTATATGGCGTGAAATCTGTTCTGCGTATGAAAGTAAGCATTTTTTCTTGCATAATTTATTTCACATTTTACCAAAAAGAGGAAATTAACTAGGGTCTTCTCGGTAATAATTATTATAGAGAAACAGGTGCGATCAAAACTTTGATGAACGATCGCTAATAGCAAAAGTCATGACCCATTATGTGCCTCTAATCCGTCAGCTCTCTTAACATTCTGATTTATAGCTCTTCCACCAATATCCCCTAGAATACCGAATGCATCAAACCTTCAAGAAGGTAAGGTTGACCAACGGATTCAAGCCAAGGCTACACTTTTATTGGTTGGTACCAAAGGTTGGTAACAAAAGTTGCTGATGAATGTTGATTACAAAGGTTGATAACAACGGCATAATATTATGCTGGCTATACGGCACGGTCTTAGAATTTACAACTATGTAATTAACATTAACACTACGTGAAATGTTCCTGAAACTTCGTAAAACATCCATTTCGACACCATCATTATACATTTTACATTCAGTACTAAGTCCACATGTTTTATAGTTGATAAATTATACTAAAGGATTCCTAAGCCCGTTGTGGTGTAGCCAGCGCGATACAAAACATTTCCATTAGGACTATACAAAAGCTTACAATACAAAGTTATGCGGCAAATAAATCGTATCCTCAATGCGCGGTGACACTGGATGGACTGGCACTCTATTTAATTACCTCTTTATCGTCACACACTTTCTACCGCAAAAAAAAAATTTTATTACGAGTCAACTGCATATAATAATATGACGATTCAGTTATTTTTTGTAATGTCATGGACGGATGTCTAAGTTACGTTAAAAATTGATGTAATTGATTTAGTTATAATAATAATGAGCATAGAATAAAGTTGGAAATCTTATTTTGTTTATATATTCTATTTTATGACTTTCTTCACATCACCATAGCAAAGTAAGGTTTCTTTTGAACGTCTTCTTGATTCATTATTATCATCATAATAGTCAGGCAAAAATAGAAGACCTGCAGTAGCTATCTTATTGTATTTCACAATGATGTAAAAGCGTGGATAATTTCCTCCAAACTTATCAATCATGCCTCAATATTAAACCATTAATTGGCTTATAACTTTAAACATCAAAATTAACATTTACCTATTTGACTAATACTGAATTTAAAATTTAGTTTTCAAAGTCAAGTCACAAAAGTCACTTGGTCAGGGTAATCCTCTATGACCTTCATTATACAAGTCACGTGAAACATAATTGAATGTCAAACTTTCAGTGAAGGAAAACATTTTGTGGGGCGTCTCTGTATTATTCTCAAATGTTATTATAGTTTACCAAGCGCTAGGCTAGCATGAACTAAACTTTAAAACTACCTTCTAATAGAAGACCCGATATACAGTAATAATAACAATGTGCCTACGAGTACAATTAATACGTATGGATTAAGGACCTAAATAAACTTACCACTAATTAAAATACGTTTCATACAAATTGAGCCTCTTACCACAGAAGACATAATAATACATAATAGCTCCTTGTAAGAGACAGACAATGTCAGGCACAAATAAAAAATACAAACATAATTTGATATAAGGTTTCTATTTCTACGTACCTATACATAATTAAAGAAACCTTAATAAACTCTGATCGAAGCAACTGCTTTTCGTCGGCATACTTTAATTAGGGTCGTGAACTTTGCCCGAATGATTCTTTCCGGTTTTTTTTTGCACACAATAAAGCAATAAATAAATTACTTTGAAAAGTATAAGTATAATGAAATGACTCACTCAATTTCATTGATGAAATTTAAGTAGAAATATTTTTTATAATGGAGGTCATACACGATCAAGTGTACTTGTCAAGTTTGCAGTTTGACTTGTCAAATTTACAGTTTGATTTGACGCGGCATTCAGTGTGCATGAGATAGTTATATGGCCAGATAGCTATACCGTGGGCATACACGATTAAGTTAACTGGATGGCGCGTCAAGTCAAACTGCAGACTTGATAACTACACTTGATCGTGTATGGCCTCCATAAGTCATATAACTAAACACTACTGCAATTATTTATAAGTTGCCTAATCCAGTGTTAAATAGCACACCAGTATATAAATTAAAATACTTAAACTGAATTATAAGCTAAGCACATTAATTAACTTCACAATCTGAAGGATGAAATCTGAAATACGTCTTAATCTGTGACGTGGGGCCAAAAGGCAGGCAGCCCGGGAAGTTAAAAAGTAAGCATTTGTAAACTGTGTAAAATTAAAATAAGGTGGGAGAATTCTTTTGCGATTAGTGGAGAGTATTTGGCTCCCTACTGAGCATGAGTCTCTTCTCTTGAGAAGACCTAGCACATACTCGACCACGCTGCCCCAGTGCGGATTAGGGAAAGGGTTAGTGGGCAATCGCGCGAATCTTGTATATATGTATGTCTGTATGTATGCATGTAATATTCTTTATTACCTCGTATCTTCCAAACCGCTGAACGGAGTCATATAATTAAGATATCGTTAGATTCTTCTTGATAACTCAAGTGTTCTTAGACAAGTAAAATCAAAAAAATTGTGGCTATGAGATGTCATTGTGGTTTGAGAGGTTGATACATCATGGATAACAAGTTAAAAAACTCATCATAAGGATGACAGAAAGGTATTTCATGACAGGTTTTTAGATAGCAGGCGGGTTTTTTATACTAGTATTATATCTAATCACTAACAGGCCCTTAATAATCTGTCGTTTATCCTCTATTCGATTTTACTCTCTATCGAAGATAGCTAACACTACACTGCTCGATCGTGAAATTCAATTTCAATTTGGAAATCGGTATTGAAGGGAGTAGGTATACCAGATCATTTCTTCGGCCCCGAGTACCGAGTACCGTATCAAGTTTCAATTAGTAAAACAATTAAGTAATTGATTGAAATCTTATCGTCTAAGCCTTAACCTTGCTAGTTGTAATGTAAAAATAATGTATTAGGTCGATTAATGACTTTTGTAGGCGGAGGACAAAAGTCTTCCAAGAATACGAACTCGTATACTCGTATATCCGAGAGTCAAAGCACGCGGTATGGCATAATTTGTAATGAAAATTATCGTCCTGTCCGTAGATGTCCGTCGATAATATGTGTCGATGTCTTCGCAATGTACGGGGAGCTATTAAAACGCGGTATTTTCAATCTCTCATGTGCGTCAGTGAATACAGTAGTGAGGCTTACATTATGGCGGGGGCAAAAGAACGCCGACCGAATTGTTCCTAGTCTGCGCAGGTCACATACTCGTAACTAAGCAATTATTTATTCCAAAAGTTTAAACAAACAGCGAACTCCTTTTAATAAACTTCTAAACATAACTTTCACGATAAATATTACTCTGTTTTACGCGTAAACTGTTACGATTCCCGGGGACCAATACGAAAACTAATAATAAAAGCCATTAATAACATTTCACATGCGTTCGAAAACATTTAACTCTCAGTTGCACAGCGTAAGGTGTAGTGGGAGGTTTCCTCGAAATATTTTATATTATTGTTTCACCTAAGCTAGTAATAACTGATTTCAGATACGTGCATAATTATTATAACAATTATTATCGCTTCTCGGCATTTTGGCTAAGATTAAAGTGTAGATTTGTATACTGTATCCTACTCGAAATTAACTCCCCCGAACTATTTGACAAAAAGATCTAACGCTTATACTACTTACTTATTAAAAATGCTAGGCTGAAAATTGATTGCAAAATCGTACAAAGATATTTAAATACGAATACAAAGCTTATTTTTATACATCACGATATTACGATACAAGAATATGGAAAAATAATTGGTACTCTTTGTTATGATTCCCCCAAGGTAACGTAACGTAAGGAGAAGGCAGGCGGCCTACATTTTTGTTATGCCATGCTAAGGCTCCTGTCTCTATTGCTATTTTACTTTGGCTCGCAATACTGTTTCTGTGTCGCACAACTTATATTTCGGAAGCAATAAAACCACGCGATCGATTCAGACCAACCGAAAATGTTCTTTTTTACTAGCTTTTATTTAACTTGCTTTGTTCATTCGTAATATGTATGGGTCAAAGCTTTCAAGCTGAATTAGAACGACTTCCTCTCATCCTACGGAGTTGAAATTTCGCAAATTGATTTGGTTCCAATAACAATGCACTTTTATGATAATGATGAACTGATACCGCGCTCAGGGTTCTCTCCAGTCGAGGAAATTCCTCAACTTTCAACAGCACAAATACAAAATTTTAAGAGGTAATTTTTAAAAGGATTTCTAAATTACATACTTTATTGTGTTTGTGTTGTGGTCCATTTTACCCACCTGTTATTGATTTATATTAGTTATATGGTACTTCTAAATCATTAAGAGAGACTAGAATCTTGCAATGAACAAAGAATTAGAAGCCGAATTTTATAGAATTCCCCTTTACAATAGGATCCAAAGGTTTCCAGCCTCTTTAGCGGTGAAGAAGGTTGCTTGCTTCGCTTTGAAGGAATTCGACAATCATTTTTGCGTCTTTGGTAACTTCAAGCAATCCTGTTTATGTTAGGACGGTTAAGCCAAGGGCAAGGTTACAAAGCAGTTTTATCTCAGCTTCAAGAGTTCAATAGGTATACAAAAGACAGTCTTCAAAGAAACGATAATTATATGCACGATAAAGATGCTTAAGTTACAGAAGTTAAGATACAGAATAAACACCACAAAATAACACCAGGTAGAAATTTACTGTATCCACTATCAATATATTAGTGAATAAAACCATTTGAAGGATAATAAGTACCTCTTTCCCTATAACTACGTCTCATCCAAAAATAATTAGATGCAAAGACAGGTATTAACGAGTCCAAATATGTTTCGTATTTAGTGAGATTACACACTAAATATTTGGTTACCTGAAAATCTAAGATATTATAAATTCCAAGAAACATTATTACTACCCTGAGGCTCTCTGAGAAATTCTCCTGAATTTTGATATCATGTTATGCATAATATAAATCTCGATTATATATACCTAGTCTGGCCATAAATACTGTTACAAACACTTCACTAAATATATTTTTTGGAATAAATATATCTGTAAATTAGTTATATTTATAAAAACAAAGGTAAAATTTTAATTAAAGTTTTATTTAGATTATTCAAAATGCCCTCCCTGATTTTGAATACAGGCCCTCAACCTTCTAAGCTAGTAGTCAATTGCAGCACCCACGAGGTTCGTGTTTATATCAGCCACTGCTTTAATTAAGGATGTTTTGAGAAACTCCAAATTCTGTTGAGATTTTGCGCAAGCTTTCTGCTGCAATTGTTGCCATATTTTGTCTCCAACGGATGTATCTCCTCTAAGATAGCTATTTTTTGAGCAATTAACCAGTTTCATGACCTTCTTTCTGATGAGCTGGCCCTGAATCTTGTTGGAATACTTATTGTAGATTTTCAATAATTTTCTGAGAGAAGAGGTTTCACAACCTTTGCATGAATAGTACTTTGATACTCAAAAACACTGATTTTCACTTCTTTTCCACAGAGAAATATCACAGGTGATCCCGAATATGAGACTCCAAGTCAAACCATGATTGATACTCCTGCGGAATACGCCTGCGTGCTTCTTTATTAACATGGGCATAACATTTTGTCGATTTGTTCAATATAACTTTCTTCAATGTGAAAAAATTTTTCGTTTCAAAAGAGGATTTAACCTATTTTTTTTTCTCGCGTACCTTCTTAACAAAGCCAGTCATCTCTCGAGCCTAGATTTTTTCGAAGTTCATTACGGAAATGCCCTGTTTGTCTAGGGTCCAAGGTCTTCATTTCACATTCATTTGATGGTCGTTTTGCTTATACCCTACTACCTGACCTACCCTGACGAGCTAAAATTATTTGGTTCCGGACGGGATTTCGCTAAATTCGCGGCCGTGCTGCTTAAATGATCGCTTTTACGGTTTTCAAAGCTCGAAACTGCAGGAAATTATTTGATAGTTATACGAAACAAAAAAATCTATGAGTTATTAACTGAACCAGTTCCTAGAACTTAAATATTATGCTAATTAACCACGCACATAGTCTTGCCATAAATACAGTTAGTCTCGTTTAATCTACAATATCCGGATGACCGAGCTTTGCTCGGTTTAGTGTTGCTTAACAACGCCATTTACTGAAGTAGCTTTAGTATTGCTACTTGCCAATAGATGTCAGGAAGAGCATATTGTAGAAGTTTATCATTGCCTGAAAACACCGATAAAACGACATTTTCTAAAAATGAATCCTAGCTAGATCGATTTATCGCCCCCGAAACCTCCTATATACTAAATTTCATGAAAATCGTTGGAGTCGATTCCGAGATTCCAATTATATATATATATACAAGAATTGCTCGTTTAAAGATATAAGATATACTAATATTATAAAGAGGAAAAATTTGATTGTTTGCATTGAATAGGCTCCGAAACTACTGAACCGATTAGAAAATTATTTCACTGTTTGGAAGCTACATTATCCCCGGGTGACATAGGCTAAATTAATTTTTTTTTACTTTTTTTCCCGAAGCGAAGCGAGGGCGATTTCCTAGTTTAAATATAAAATCCTAGTGAGAAATGTTTCGATAGATTATGAATGAAGAATTTGTGGACTGTCTCAGAATAAATAAATAATTAATATTTAATAAAAAGGAGAAAACGTTAAGAAAAGACACAGACGGGTTAGTAAGTTGCACCTCTACAGCCATACACCTATTGAGATTTTTAAATTGCTGCTTGGATTTTAAACATTTTTAGGAGTGATATGTTATACAAAAAATTTTGATCATTTCATTTTTATGTGGAAAAAACTACGTACGTATCTGTATAAGAATTTGCTAAAGAGAAATTAAATGTAGGTAGGTACTAACGCCTAAAACCACCCTCAATATTTATTAGTGAGAACGGTGTAGTTCATTTTCGGAGGTGTAAAAATCAATCCGTACATTTTCCACTTGCAACTGTAAGCTCACGTTTACAAGAGTACCTATTAGGCGATGATTCTTGTGACCAGATTAAAATGAACTGCTGTCCTAATTATAGTAGGCTGCTGTAATTATTCATTAGATGCAGACTGATATTATTGACGTATGCATTATGTCAACAAAAAGACTAGGAAATTAACCATAAATGATAGGTAAGTCATAGCCAGCGATTTAGGAATTCGCCTAATTTTTTCGATTATCTACAATATTATATTTTTTTTAATTAATAATTATAAATAATTTATAAGGGTCAATAACTAACTATAATAATATTGAAAATTAACATTATATTTTCATTCAGCGTAGTTCGGTATTATGTAACCAAAAAAAATAACCTACCTATGTATTTACAAATATATCAGAAAACCATAATTAATCAAATGTTTATAAATTCTCTAAAATATTATAGAACTCAAAATATTACAATTTTATCTGACAAACAAATTAATGTACCCTATTACCCAAAAGCGTTAGTTTGACAAGCCACACAATTTAAGAAAGTTCCAACTCACTCTCAACATTTCGTGGAAAGGGTCTTACATACGATTAGATATAAAGCTTAGTTTACTTCCAAAGTTCTGAAGTAGAGGCTAAGGCGAATATTAGCAAACATAACACGTTGGGACCACCCCAAACGATATTGAAAACTTACCCGCAATATTTAGGTACCAACGAACGTAGATAACACATACACAGTCACTAAAAACCTTAAGTTATTGTAAGTATATGTTATGTCTTAAACTTTTATTCTGACTAATAAACTTACGATACACTGACTAATAAACTTACGATAACATTACAGGTTTAACTAAACTCACACGTCACGGATATTTAGACGTACGGAGTAGTTTTAGCACTAAACACGACCACTCATAAACACAGTTGTCACAATATTTTCGTAGAGTATTTCGTTAAGAATTTTTTGTACACACGTGCGTTCCGTCCGCTACCGCGCGCCACACTGCCTGAAATTCACAACCGAACCTCCCCGACGGAACCCGTCTTCAGGCTGTCTCTTTCGCTGTCGTAGAGCCTTCTTCAGAAAAGATTAAGTTTTCCAAAACAAACAAATGTTTATTTAATCAAAGGAATCCATTAATCGCTTCACGGATTGACTCAAATGTAAACCACAGCCACTTCTGAATCGTGTAAAGCTTTGTTAGCGTCACGAACGTAATGTTTTAATCAGAAAGTATACGTGTTGTCCAACGTTTCGTGTGGTCGGAGCAAAAGGGGTGATTACTGCTTATTTTCGGACTCTACGAACTACATATTAAACAGCAAAAAATTACAGTTCTTTTATATTTCGCTCAGCGTGCAGCAGAAATGACGTAGTCTTATTTCAAAGAAGTTAAAAATTTACATCTACATGCATCACGGTGTTTATACCAGTATCGGACACTTTTAGAGCAATGTGCATCAAGAATAAAATAATCTGTTGATCTGATACCATGGAATTAGAATTTATTAGGTGTGTAATTTATTACACTTCCCATAAACTAAAAGTTTGAAATTATTCCGGTACATATTGATGTATTTAGCTAATAATAAACTTAAAGCGTACGTAGCAATTTCTACCAGACCACCCATTAAACCGAAAGGAATAGAAATAAGTTGAATCCTAAAAAAATTTTTTTTTTTAAACGCTTTTATTTTTTCAATAATGTTTAGTTTATAAAATTAGCTACAAGTTGTGAAAATTTCAAGTCTCTACGTAAAATAGAACATAGAGAATTATGCGTCTAAAGTCTGAAAATCGTTTTTTTTAATTTAACAACAAATAAACAATGAAAATTAGTTTAAAATATGATTTTCGTGTATTGTCATCGGAAATACACATGTCTGCCAAATTTCATCAATTTTCATTAAAGGGAAGTCATTCAAATTAACGTTACAAGATTTGATCCTTTGATGCTTTGATGCTCCGAAGTGAAGCTAAATAAAAGCGTTTAAAAAGGCAGCAGCGTACACAAACAAAAAAAAAGAGATTTTTTTAAAAATTACTTAACGTACACTAACCCCAATAGTGATAATCTTTAATTAAAATTAAAAAAAATGCCCCGACAGTTTGTTTTACACTAAACATAGCTTAAAACACTCTTGATTAAGTCAACTTTCATACAAAAAAAAACAAAATCAAAATCGGTTCCTCCGTTTGGGAGCTACGATGCCACATACAGACATATAAGAAGTTTGGAAGAAGGTAGGAGAGAGCGAAAGAAAAGAATCATGTAAAAAAACTATAGCAAAGCCTAACAATCTTGCTAAAAGTCAGCACAAATATTCTAAATCCATTTGGAGCACAGTTGCGCCCGCGTTACTCGTACCTGTTCCAAACCACCAATGTTTCCACTTCACAGTAGATTAACAAAGTCATTTAGCATCGTCGTGCACACCAATCAAGCACCTGATGCATGTCCGATGGGACCAAACGACAGGCTCAACCTATGCAACGGAAATTACACTACATATTCCCAACTTATAGCAGTGATAGTCTAGCGGTTAGAACGTTGGTCTCCCGAATGAAGGGACCCGAGTTCAAACCCTGGCACGCAACGTTAATTTTCTAATATTATGTGCGTATTACAAGTTAATTATCACTTGTTTGGGTGAAGGAAAACATCGAGAGGAAACCCGCACACCGGAGAGTTCTCCGTAATGTTCTCAAAAGTGTGTGAAGTCCAATCCGTACTTAGCCAGCGTGGTAGACTATGGCCTGCACCCCTCACAATGTGAGAGGAGATATGGGTTGTTGCTTTGCTTTTGCTTTGCTTTTTTCCCAACTTGGACGTTGGCATCATAAAAACAACAAAAATAAAGGTTGAATTTGTAGCAAAATTTTAAATACAACATTAATTGCAACCTACTTACTCACTTTAGTTAGGTACCTACATCACAGGTATAAATTACTCGCGAATTTTATATTTTAATTTAAAATATCGATCCAGTTAATTAGGTCATGGTCACATCGTTTAGGTGCGATACCCGAATAAACAAGAATTATCTTGAGATACAAAAAATTCTAAACCAACTAATGAAACTAAAGTCAGCTCATAAAATCAACTATTATAATGAAAATCAATCAAGGGTATTCATTTCATTTGGTATTGAAAATCCGCTGGCCGTATTGGGGCGGCTTAGAATACTAACCCCAATCCCACGCCGAATGATTGTCGTAAGGAGCGACTAATTCCGACCCGCTGGTGGTAGGGCCCCTCTAGGAATTATATTGGTAATATTGATTTTAATTGTTAATTAATAACATTAGGGAACATACCAAAACCACGTGCCTCATTTAGGGGGGGGAGGGGGGTCTTCAAAACACCACGATTGGTCACAGAGGGGAGGGGGGGGTTTAGGTTTTTGTCACGTAGTCAATATTTTAGCAACCATTGCACCACAAAGTCGTCAAATATAAGCAAAATTATTATTTTTTAACTCTGTTTTTGCAAAAAAGTATTGAAAACCGTATTTATCAATTACCACGTGAAAACTAGGGGGAGGGGGGGGGGGTCTTCTCATATACTACAGATGGTCACGATGGGGGGGGAGGGGGGTAAAAAGTTGGAAAAAATGGGTTACGTGGTTTTGGTATGTTCCCTTATTACTATTATTATTTCTCCATAGGATTCGCCCTTGAGCATGAGTCAGCCGCCAAACGACTCGTCGTGTTCCGGCTGGGGGCTTGAGAGCCAGTTCTTTCTTTCTTTTCCGGCAACGCATCGGTGATGCCTTTGGTGTTGCTGATATCCATGGGCGACGATAGCCACTAACCATCAGGTGTATCGTCAGCTCATTTACCGGCTATTTCAATAAAATAAATAGTGTGTAAGTTCATAATTATTATTATAATTATAATTGCTTTATAATAAAAGTAATTTATACTATACAGGTTTATACAGGTCTACACAGGCCTGTACAGGTCTGTACAGGTTTATAAGGTGTTGTATTAAATATTTTAGTTATAAGTAGTTAGTAGGTATATGTTTATTTTTTTCATGTTTGTAATAAGTATGTTTGGCTTGTAGTGCGCCTTGGCTTTGGCTGTTAGCACTACAAGTATCTTTATTAATAAATAAATAAATAAATATAAATATAAGCGTTCCTTCCCTTTCGTGGTAAGCCAATGTTAACTACATGTCCCTCTAATGTTTCTGATCAGCATTGGCAACTTTAACCACATACATTTTTCTTCTCTCTTTCTTGTCCGGCAACGCATCAGTGATGACTTTGGTGTTGCTGATGTCCATGGGCGACGATAGCCACTTACCATCAGGTGGATCGTCAGCTCGTTTGCCGGCTATTTCCATAAAAAAAATACAATCACATGGTCCAACTGATCATATTCCGGCAATTATATAGACAAAATCATTAACTACCCTAATCTTAACACTAATAATTTTCCATGCAACTACAACAACAATTTTAAAAATATTTGCACTAGATTTGCACAAAGTTATTCTACTAACTGCGTTAGAAATTCATTTTGTACATACATTAGTTGTTAAGAACATGAAGAATTTTATAAACAATTCTCCTTTGTAGTATACACTTGGAAGCTAAAAGTATCAAGGCATTCTTTATAAGATCCACGTCTTGCTAGTTTCAAACGATTCGCTCGGAAGATAAGGCGCTTAAGGCTCGACGCGTACTAGCAACTAGTATTGGTGTTCCAGTTAAAAAATTTATAAATTTTAGTGAAGCTTTTATTTATAAAATTTATACAACTATTGTAAATAGACGTTTAACTATTATAGTTTACAGTTTTAATTTAACAAAATCTTAGCGACAATCTAATCTTAACGACAATAATGTCGCTATTGAACATACCAAAATTCTTATTACGAATATAACCAAAGTAATGTAAGCAACATGGGCATATATGATAATTTAATATTATATATTTTTTTATTGTATTGTGACTTATTTTCAGAAGAAGGTCTATGGAAGACGACAAAAAGGAATCGTGAAAGATTGTTCGCTTTTGGGTTAGCGAAGAAATATTTCTGTATCGTGAATTTTTATATTTTGGCACAACATATTTTTCTGTGCCCATTACAGAAAGTAGGTTGTGAACTTGTGACTGAGCACAACAGAGCAAGCAAGAGTAATAATTTAATTTACTCTACAACTTCTGATTATGTCAGACATTATAATAACTACAAATTTTAAAATTTCCCGACTGTTTTATTTACACCAAACATAGTATACATCTCTCAGTAATAACACCACCATATCGATTATGTGTATTTAACTTTCAAACAAAAGAAACCGCATCATAATCGATCTATTCGTTTAGGAGCTACAATGCTGCAGACAGACACAGTCACGTTAAACTTATAACTCCCCTCTTTTTGCGTCGTTGGTTAAAAACGTAATATTTCATATTTCAACTGTACGTTTAGTCTAAATTTCCTAAGACGCGTGAAGCTCTCCGCCCATGAACCGCGTGACTCAAATGCAACTTGAGGATGCATGCAGCCTTTATAAATTACGCACATATTATTATATATCTATACGGAGCTGAGAAATATTGCTTTATGAATGTTTCAAATATTTTTAACAACTGCGAAACGGGTGCGCAACAGTTGATTTAATAACGTAAATTCATTTGACCTAATGCCATTTGATATACTTGATGAATGAATATAATATATTATTTCATATATATATATTTATATATTTTATATGTTTTATATATATTATATGTTATATAATATATTAATGAATATAATATATACATATATGATATAATTTCATATCATAATAGTTCGAATTCGAAAAAATATTTTTGTGTTTGATAGTCCTTTTATCTATATGTATAGGCTATATAACATGATATATTTAAGTAGGTAGTTAGTTTTTTCCACAAATTAACGCGGGTAAAATCGCGCGACACAGCTAACATAATATATTTTTGAAAAATTATTTAATACTAGCTTTTGCCCTCGGCTTCGCCCACGGTACAGGGGTTTCGAAACGAAATTTTTAATTAATTTAAGACGATAGGATTTATTATCAAAGTATCCTCTCCACCTATCTTTAATTTGTTCGTTATCTGCGAATTTATAATTCTTATGGCGCAGTGGGTATTACAGCGAATGAGTGCTTACTCGTAGCTTGAATTTTTCAATGTTTTGGAGTGCACATTAGCCGTTTTGGTCCTAGTTACCGTTAGAAATGGTTCTCTGTGAGAAATTAGATAATTTAGTATACTTAGGTGTTTGCGATGTCTTATTGTTTATGTTCGTGCTCCCAACAATGCGAGTGTTTGTGTGAGCGTGCAATAAAAAATAAACTTATTCAATTACTCTCGACGCTCCAGTCTATTATATTGTGTACATAAATGGCACTAGTGTGCTCAAACGAATAGCACGCGATATAAATGTGTTCACACACGCTTTTCTGAATATATGACCTCTATTACGTATAGAGCAGCCCACTTCATACTTCTGTACTCTGAGCCGGTATTCCTGGCTTTACGGATTATAAAATTTATATTTCATTCCGCACTTAACTTGAAGTTCATGAGAAGTAAAGATTCATGTCTCTGGTTTTATACCACTCTTTCTCCATTGTTTGTTGTTAGAAAACCTTCTATTATTGCTTCCACCACGTGCCAGACACAAGATAAATAACTTTTATTCGATAGTCATAAGACAGGAACACTTCTCCAGTACTAAATTGAGGCGAATTAAGGCTTCAAGAAACCATGTGAAGTGTTGTCATTCCTCAAAAGTATTGATACTAAAATCTGTTGCGCAACCTTCATAATGCAACTAAATCTCTCTGAGCTCATATAACTACTGGCGGTCATAATAATCGAACCACCTTGCAACAAAGATTAACGTTGATTACACGTGGTTCTTGTGCTTACTGGGAAGTAGTACCACGGAGAAATTATTTGCTCATGGGCCCTGCCAGTTATTCCACGAGTATAAAGTATAATATGGAAAAGTCCCGTGGTCCTTCTAACATTTTTTTTTACTTGTTATATCTAAGAAGTAATAAAAAATATTTTGAAATACATATACCTACTTACATACAACAGGGTACATACATGTTTTGTGGTTCTTCAGGCTGTTACGCGAATCTTATCGTGGCGGTTTATTTGTCTTGAAAGATTATAAAATCGCTTAGCTTGATCGCGACTCATCACAAAAAATTACTTGAAACAGTATAAGATTTTTAAGATTATAAAATTCTAATTTAAAATATTCTATGATTTATTCATGTTTCTTTGGTTTAATTTTTAAATCAAAATATAGTAGAACGTACCTATACAAGTCTCCTTCCTACCAATTCAGGTGTCCTACTTCAATATCTGTAGAGTCTATACATATAGGCGTACATACGCACTACAATATAGAAACCTCAATGGTAAATCCTTAATTCTATTCACGCAACCGTAGTAATTATCTCGGACATGTGGAGACTCATTCGCAAAACATATTCACGCCTCGTAAATCCAGGCACATCCAATAAGGACAAATCTCTTTTCTCTTAGCTTCAATACAAACAAGACAACATTCTATAGGTAAGCCCACGGAGATTTCCAAAGCGTTCTCAAAGGCTGTATAGAAAGGTGATAGGCGTTTGAGGATTAAATCAGGCATATCGAAGTGTCTCTCAGCTTTCACTGACACCCTGCACGGGTGTCGATTGACATCTGACGGATACACGAGGAGAAACCTGAGATTGGTATTATCGACGTGGGGATTATTTAGGATTCTGAGTGTTAATTGAAAATTTAACATCGTTATGTTAAGGATTCAAAAGTAATTAGAAGTTTACGATTTACGCGATAAAAATTTGTAATCTAAACAAAGATTGTAATCTAATCCTGGCTTATTTCTGTTAATTGGATAGAAAAGAGGTGCATTTCCATTACATAAACATGTAGGTAACTAGGTATATTTAATTAAATTCTAAATTAGGTAGGTATAATTTTGTGAAATTTGTCAAAATTTCATTTATCACATTATCCTTTTGATACCAATGCAACATATCTTAACTAATATTCTAGAATCTAGATTTTAAGGCACAATTAGCATCCTAAAGACATGTGTAGTTTTTATATTCATTTCAATTTACTCGTAGATATCTGGTCCGCAATATAATAAGCATTATTGTAACGTAACCTACACACATAAATTGCAATATTGGGAACGAAATAAAAAATATTTCAATCTCGACAACAGATTGCCTGGGATGGTATCCCTTATAAATATATTAAAGGAGGAATTATGACTTGCTAGGAAGCCAATATGTCGGCCCCTTGATCTGAAGGATGCCTTTTCAAATGGAGGTCTCGATTAACGCAGCTTCGGATCTTTCAGGGCCTCAAAAGCCCGTTATTGATACCTAAATTTTAGTATTAATTTATTTTAAGAACTCCGTCATTCAGTTCAATACTTTATTATTAATTCACACATAATACATATTTTAATACATAAAACATATAGATAATAATACGTATACATAATAATGTTATTTTAAGTGTTATTTTAAGATTTTAATTATTAGGTAACCTATTATAGTTGGTGTTATAGTACCTGCACTGCCCGCGAAACGAGAGGACACAGGTTCGATTCCCGGCCGGGCAGGTCTTTAGATAACGAAAAGTATGCAAGTTTATTTATTTAAAAAATCATGTGGATGTACCAACTATGTTTATGTACAAATACGACCAAACAAGCCACATGGAGATGATAAACAGTAACCGCTACTGGACATCAGTAAACTCAAGGCATCACCGATTCGTTGCCGATCGAACTGTTCTAAAAATACAAATGAACCACAAATAACTTTATTACAGACTACCGAGGTATTTAACCAAGTAAAATCGAGATACTATTAAACTAACAGAAGTTGAACAATTATAAAACACAGTTTACGGGCATTGGCTAAACTTTGTCCACACTCAGTTTGGTTTATACTAGCGCGCTCTTGAAGAACACTTACTCGCTAATTTAATTTCGCAGATGAATTATGTCCGACGATATTGGAACCCCAATGTGTGGAGACCGAGGATGAATTAATAATGAAACTCGTAATGTATGCGGTTTCTATAATATGTTCTTCCGAGAGGCCGAAGCAAATAGGATTGGGTCTCAATATAGAACTAGTTACTGTGAATAATTTTATTCTACTATTTTATTTCTATATCAAGTGTCAAGCAAGAAAAAAAGAATCACCGGCGCCTGTGAACATCATCAAAAATCCAAAGGATTCTGTTGACGTGTCAACAAGGAAGGAATTTAAGAAAGCCAAGAAGGAAGCGGAACAGCATCTATTTAACTAGAGTTCCAATTATTTCACATATACATAATTCTAGAAGATAACGCTCACCAGTGAGGTAAAGAATACTATCACTATACACAGGAAATAATGGTTTGAACTTTACGTTGGTCGTCCTCGTGCCCATTTTCATTTTTATATTCATACTAGCTGACCCGGCAAACGTTGTTAAAAAAAATTTAAGGGTGGACTACCCCTAACATTTAGGGGGATGAAAAATAGATGTTGGCCGATTCTCATAGATACCGGATAAGCACAAAAAATTTCATCAAAATCGGTCAAGCCGTTTCGGAGGAGTATGGCAACGAAAACTGTGACACGAGAATTTTATATATTAGATTCATCACTTTTTTGTCATATACGTTTTCTCTTACCTCATCAAATATGGGCATGTGATCATGGTTCCCTTTCAACTTTTCTGTCTTTTCTAACTTCCTCTAATATACTATCTAATTCCTTAGGTACTTTATGCATTCTCGTCACTCCACACATCCACCGTAGCATTCTCCTCTTCGCTACATGCAATCGTCTCCCATCATTCTTATTAGCAGCCCATCATTGTGTTTCATATATCACGAAACAAAATTTGTATTATAAGTTTTACCTTTTAATTTCCATGGGTCGCAAATAGTTTCTGCAGTGAACTGTCGCCATTACATCCAAACTGAACTGATCCGATTGGTAAGGTACAAGACGCGTCAATTACACCATTCTCTAATAAAGTGATAAGTAGATGAAATATATATTACAAAAAGTATATATATATATATTTATATATATATTATAATTATGTACAACAAACTTTGACACTGATCCTACAAGTCCTTGACCTTCTGCCTGTAAGCCGTAATTTTGCGCACGTACACTTATGCTTATGACTTCAAGATCGTATCAAATCCTGAGACGAAGATCGTATGAAGCATAGATAAGTTCCAGATGCCTATTAGAAACTTGAGGACGTCGAAACTATTGGTAATGAATACCAATTAGGCGCCACAGATGTTAGACAAAATAACTAAGATACAACGCGATCATACGTAAAAGTAATTTTCAAGATATTAGGTCCTTGAATAAGTTCTCGCTGTTTTTTTATGGGAAAATAAACGGTTTATCCGTATTCCGTACTATTTATTAAAACATACTTCAGTCAAAGTTTTTCCCGTCACTAGACACCACCTTTTCCCATCTTTTTGGCAGCAAATGAATCCCGCGTCGGAAAAACGAAACATCTTTTGAGGCTATATTGATAGCCTCAAAAGACGTTTGATTCATTAAAATCAATCCATTTTTTGGTATCTTCATACGATTGGAAGTGCTGCTCAGATAGGCCATGTGTCATTGAACGGAATAGGTGGTAGTCGGCTATATCCGGTGAATATGGCGGGTGAGGTAAGACTTCCCATCGAAGTGTTTCCATGTAAGTTTTCACTTGTATCGTAACATGTGGCCGAGCGTTGTCGTGCAACAAAATCACTTTCTCGTGCGTCTGCTTGTGCGGCCGTTTATGTTTCAGGGCTGGGCTTATACGCATTATTTGTAGTCGATGTGACTCGTGTGAAAGTAGCTGGGTTCTGTCCTCTGCTAGGCGAGCTGGTCATTTTATGTATTTTGGGGATAACACAACAGGTGCTAAGCGAAACTGTCTACAGAAAACACAGAAATATTATTATTATGATGATATTAAGAGTATATTAAGAGTGAACAATAGCAAAAAAATGGTAACATAAATCTAAATAAATAAAATGTTTCCCAATTGTGGTAACGTAAAGTTTTTAGTTTTGTAACGTAAATTGGAATTGCGAATGGAAATTTATTTAGAACAGTTACAAACTTCAAAGTGGTTATAACGGGCAGCGACAAACACGTTACAGTTTAAAGTTTAATGGGTTGGGAAGTTGAAAGATTAAACATTTTGGCACCTTGATGAAAGGGGGTGAAACTTTCATCCATCATTTTACAGCATAAAAAAAACGGTTTGGATAAAGTTCCATATCACAAGTTACGAATGACACGGACGGCTATGCCGGAAAAACATGACGTGTTTATTGATCGTCATACAATTTGCAATTTTACAAACATTTAGATATAACTATCTACTATTAGGTAGGTATATATGTAAGTGCTATTATTTCTTCTGTGGTACTTTTAACTAAAACTGGAAATGAATGCTAAACTTGTGGCTAAACTCAAGTTCTTTAAACATATTATTATCTTCTTACTCTTTAAATCACTTCAACAGAAAAAAATACCTATAACGAGAAAATAATACAAAATAACATGGAATCACTTTTTTTAGAAAAGCAGAATGATATTTGCCAGCAGTTTTGAAGCCGCTTGGGCTCTCCGATAAGGATTAACGACTGCCTTCGAAGGATAATGTTGCTACGTGACATATTCAAGACGAGTGCAAATCGACCAGAAGGGAACAGAATACGTGATAATATCCGTAACTCTGTCGTTTCTTTCCTTACACGATCGGGATGTAAGAGCATACTTAGATTATATGTAATTCTTTTTTATATAGGTCTAGTCTGGTCTGGTGTGATCTATAACTAGTCGACAATCCCTCCACCGTTCCGCACTCCATCCACCAATCCGCACTGGAGCAGCATGGTGGAGTATGCTCTAGGCCTCCACAAGCGGAGAGACCCGTGCCCAGTAGTGGACCATTAATATATTGAAGCCAGCTAGTTGACAATCTGGCAGACGAACCACCTGGTAGGTTAATGATCTTCGTCGTCTATATACATCAGTTACACAGAAGGGTTCACCAATGCATTTTCGACCGAAAAAGAAAAGGCCGAAATGGGGGACTGGTATTACAGATTCTCTGCTATTGAGATCAAGCCATGCAAATAAACATTTCACAGTAGTGGGTGGTCAAGATTCGATGAAAATTTGAGAATTGTTTTTTAATAATAACATTTCTGGTTCCAAATTTTCTTATTGATAACACTAGTTCGTCCTAGATAAAAATTAACTTGTTCTATGGCACGACTACCTAGTCCTTGAGCTTAAATTATAAAACAGTGTCGAAACACGTCTTCAAGAAGTAGACTCCTATGTCCCGAATTCCTCCGAATAGAAGAGCGAATAAATATTAAGGTCAACTCGTCGAAGACCAGCATACTTCATCAAAAATTTAATTCATTAGGCAAATTTCGCCATTTCTATAACATTTTAGGCAAATTTTATTGAATTATGTAATCAAATATTTAGTTGACCATTAAAAAAAACTCTAAAAATTACTTTAAGGTTATCAATTAATGAAATAAAAATTAATTTTGAAAAAATGGTGAAATAGACGGACTTTACTACCACGTCAGATAAGACCGTCTTGTGGAAAAAAAACCTACAAATAGTCGGTTTACGTGAATATAGACATTGTACGCGTAAGTATTTCAACGCCATTTAAATGTGTGCTATCGATTTTCATATTAAACGCTCTTATCGTCATAAATCGCAAAAAAATACGTATGTCGGGTAAGTCCGGTATAGATCGAAACTCAGGGGTAAAAAACAATTAAATCAAATTAAAAAATCGTTTTTTTTGTATATCAGTTTTATTAAAAGGAATCGCCTTCTTTAGGTCTACCATTTAAGAGATCAAAAACCAACTTACTTAATCGAAGTAGGTACTAAAATACACCTTCTTCTATATTCATACTATAATTGTTTTGTTTTTCAGCGCTAGTGCTAATAAATTCGTCAAAAGTAGAAAATACAATATTATAATAGTATAATGTATGAGTCAAACAAAAATAATAAAATAACACGGCAAATGAAATGAAATATCGATTATCGATTTTAAGAGTAGACCTTAAGAGATTTTAAGAGAGACTCACTAAGCAGGAAGCTTAAATATACGAATCATATGCATATGGATTAATTTTATAAAATTTGCTTAGGCGTAAAAGGCTTATTACATCTGGAAACGACGAAGACCGGCACATGCCGATCTTTCCCTCCAAGAACTAGACGGACTTCTCCACTATTGCAATTTGAGGATAGGTTTTTTTCACTAGATGTAACTTCGTAAAAAATATGTTTTATTCTATTCTAATATAATATTTAGATAATAATATTGATAATTAATTAAATTAGCTACACAAACCTTGATAAATATGACGAAAAACCACTTAAAATATTTTTTTGCCAACGTGTTGCCAGGTCGTGTTGCAAGTTGATAGCCCGACCAAATTTTATACGTATTTTTTTCTCTTTGTGTCATAAATAGCGCCATCTATGTCAATTTATTGAAACTAAAACAGTTTGAAGTGTTTGTACGCTGGGTTGTATTTGTTGTAGTTCTTCAGAATTCGTTGTATTTCGTACTGTACTAATACTGTTCGTACTGTACGTACTGTTCTCCAGACGGTCTTTGCCGAGTTGACCTTATTGGTACAGTAGGTACCTAAATCAATAATTACCCTCCAAAATCTTCATTTTGCGTTTCCATTTTTTCTAAAGAAGCTGGGGAAACAGGGAAGAAATCCCAAATAAATAAAAAGAGACTTAACTATTGTAAATTCTCTCCACACGCGCCCCGATACAAACAGAATAAAATTGTGACTTGCGTTCACATTGTGACAAACAAAAGTTTAAATTGAGAACTAAGTATGTGTGCTTCCGCAGCGTTTGAGGCTAACGTGTTTCCGTATATGTTTGTTCGCAGAAAGCACAAACGATTCTAAAATAAGAAAAACACAGTGAATCATTTCACACAAGGCCGCGCAACCGCTCTGCAACCCCTAAGGCGTTGCTTTCAAACATTCTTGACTAAGTATTAGATGTGACGTGATATGATGTTTACATCACGCCCCATAGTAACATAAATATTTGCTTTCGATGCAATTCCAGACTAGGTATACCTACATATACGCTTACACACTCATACGCTTACAAACTCGTTAATAACCCCAACACAGGTATAATAACCCCGCAGTAGGTTATTACCTGCTAAGCTGATGGAGTGGAAAAGACGTGGCATTAACATCAATGGCGAATACATCACACACCTGCGATATGCCGATGATATAGTCATCCTGGCGAGTTCCCTGGAAGAACTTGGTACAATGCTCGGGGACTTGAACAGCGCCTCACAACGGGTGGGTCTTAAGATGAACATGGACAAGACGAAAATCATGTCGAATGTCCATGTCACACCCGTACCGGTTGTTGTTAACGGCGCTGCTCTCGAAGTTGTAGACGAATACAATTACCTGGGACAGGTGATCCAGATGGGTAAGTCCAACTTTGAGAAAGAAGTCATTCGTAGAATCCAACTCGGATGGGCTGTGTTCGGGAAACTGCGTCATATCTTGTCGTCCAAAACACTACCTCAGTGCCTGAAGTCGAAGGTGTTCGAGCAGTGTGTGTTGCCAGTGATGACATACGGATCCGAGACGTGGTGCTTTACTATTGGCTTAATCCACAAGCTCAGAGTAGCGCAGCGGGCTATGGAGAGGCTCGGTATTTCTCTACGTGATCGAATCAGAAATGAGGAGATCCGTAGACGAACAAGGGTAACCGACATAGCTCAAAGAATTAGCCGGCTGAAGTGGCAATGGGCTGGCCACATAGTGCGAAGGACCGATAACCGTTGGGGAAGAAAGGTCCTTGAATGGCGCCCACGTCTCGGGAAAAGGAGCATAGGACGCCCCCCGACCAGGTGGACTGACGACCTGAAGAAGACAGCGGGTATCCGCTGGATTCAGAAGGCTCAGGACCGGTCAGAGTGGCGCAAATTAGGGGAGGCCTATGTCCAGCAGTGGACCTCCAAAGGCTGATGGATGGATGGATGGAGGTTATTACCTGTGTCGTGGGTGGCATGGACGACACATATAACACATCACAATAACACCCATGACCCAAGTACAAATATTTATCTGTCACATAAATATCTGCCCGAGCCTGGAATCGAACCCTGGACCCCTCGCTTCGCTACCTCGATAGGTAATCGAAGGTAAAATCTAAAAGATTTTCCAGAAATTAACGAATCTCACGAAGTTTAACATAATTTTTGTAATAATAACGTTAATTTTACCACAGCAACTAATCTGTAAATTGGCTGAAGGCAAATGGTCACCGCCACCCATCTCGCCCACCATCAAACATATCAAACAAGGTATATATGTAGATTGATCACTTGGTTGATCAATGGTCATCAGCACACGCGCGCATCCTATCATAGTCACATCAAACGCGTCAAACACAAAGCCAAAAAAGATCTAGAGATTAAATGGAGTTGTTGATATCATAATTGATCTTTTTATTATGTAATCATAAAAAGAGAGAGATTTAACTTTGTAATTTTGCTAAAAAAACCATGCAATGATTCATAGAACTCACAGATTGTTTGAACAATCACCATGATAAATCAACTACAACATAATAACTTAAACTCAAAAACACAATGTCTGCCTAAACCTTATTAGGTTTTAAACCCAGGACTGTTCGCAAATGGCCATTCTCAATATTCTATTTATTTGCTAACCTCAAGTCAGCTGTCAAAGAAACATTAAATTATTGTACAGGAGAATTAAAATTAAAAAAAATTGTAATTTCAAAGACTATTTTTAATAATATTATTATTTATTTCGGCGAACGAAAACACATGCATCAAATTGTTAAAAAACTATTTTAAAGTTCACAATCCGTGTCAATTTTGCCCAGCTCATTTTTATTTATATTGCAATATATCTAACTGGCAAATCCATACTCATGTTCCTGTGAAATAATCCATTCATACCACTTTGAGGTGTAAAATACCTTCTCAACGCTTCTCTCACTTCTGCCACAGTAATTGCCGGGACGCCCTCATATCCTGCCTTAATGTATACTGAAGTGCTTAAGCAGAGAGGATTACAAAAGTATCCACCCTCAAGTTTGCTAAAAGGGTCTCCACTCTTCTTTTTACTGTCCTGTCTTACTAAAAACACTGCATCAACTATTTCAGCTACCGTTTCGTAAGCAAGAAAACACAATACTTCCAATGCAGACTGCGATATCTTCAGCTCTTTTGTTGGATTCAACCATCGCTCTAGTTTTGCATAACCCTTGCATAACGCATTGCCAGCTCGAAATGATACGCACCTTGCCTTGAAATACGCTTCGTACTTGTCAAAGGGCATGGACTCTGTGATCTTTGATGCTCGAACCTTTCTCAAAAAGTCAATAGAATCAAATGTTATTTGATTGACTTCATCCATTTCATCAAACTCCTGTATTACATCTATGTGAGTTCGCCTTTTCTTAGGAAGATCCTTTTTATCTTCAATAATACCGTTATTAATACCGTTAATTGGATCTCCTTTTGATCCAATATTCTTGTCGATTTGATCCAACTTCATCTGATAATCATGCAAGCGTTTTAACTTAAGGCTATTTTTTCTCATTAAAAAAATTATGTCATAATTTGATATAGATTTGGCACCTCGTAATATTGAGTGGTCAAGTGCTTCTTGAAGGATACTCCGCATCTGTTGTAGTACAATACTTTCCACTAGGACCACAGTCGCTGCGTTTGGATTTGGATTGTCTCCGAAACCGTGCATCATTTTTGAAATCTCTTTCTGGAAGTTCGTACATTCTGTTGCATCATGTCCAAAATACGACACCATTGTAAATTTAACTATGTAAATGATGTGTGATAAAACTTATTTTGAAATTCAATCACAATTCACAAGTTACGACAATAACAAAAACAATTAACAACTACATGACAGTTGACACATGTCACGTATTTGACATTTTGTCAAACTTCAATCTTCATAGTTCATAAAGTCATATTCGGTTTACACGTATTATGTAGTTAAGTTAATAAATAAATAAGTTACGTGTAAACGGACAATTTAGTTGTAATAATTTAGTACGCAAATAAACAAGGTAAATCGACGCCCCGGGGGAATAAAATGGTAATAGAGAAAAGTAAATTTTACAGGAGAAGAAAAAAACCAGTTGGAACGAAGTTCCTTATCGCGCGTTGTGAAAGAGGGCTAGACTAGACGGAAAAAATTAAGACTAAAAGTTGTAACGAAATTATTTTGTTTTATCCTAGGCAGAATAATGATTGGATATCTTTGAATTATACATCAAAACGTGCGTTAGTTTTTCCGAAATTATATTCCATAAAAAAGGAATATATATATATTTTTTAATTATCACCAAAAAACAATAATACTGTTATTATATGGAATTGTGTAGCAAGTAAGTTCATAAAACAATTTTATTCCCGTAAAACTCTATCATGCTATCGACAGTTTTCATCACTTACGATACACTTTTATTGTACTTTTATGAATTAATTATAAATGTATCAAACTATTACAATGTTCTTGAAGTATTGAAATGTAACGATTTTATTTAGGAAAGAATAAAATGGTGTAAACGTCTTACTGATCTGAAGAGACTAGTGGTTGTTCAGTAATATTATATGTATAATTACGACTTTAATATGAGCTATAATTTGTACATGACTTTCAAGGAATAAAATTAAAATGGCTCTAATTTTATGAAATTCAAAGATAAAAATCTAAATAATATTTAGCAGGTGTATATTGACTCGTAGATGCCTAGAATGAAAAAAAATTGGTAACCGTCGATTACGATTTTATTCCCCGGGGGCGTCGCATTTAGAAATTTTTCTATTTTCTGTTAAGTAGGTGGGCGGGGCTTATTACTGAACACGTTTGGACAGGCACTTTTTAGTTATAATAAAATGCATAAGTAATTATGAAGGTTGTGAGGAATTTTAAGAACTAAAGAGCTTTACTACTAAATACGTTTGGACGCGGGCTAAAAATTATCTATCTATCTATTTATCTACTTATTACGTATAAACGGACTTCAATGTCAAGATTGTCAAGTGTCAAGTTGTCGTTATAGATATTATTATACTGTGGTATTGTTGTCATTAGATTGTCAATTTGACACTTATTTGACATGAATAAGAATATGAAAAAGTCTGAAAAGTAAACAAATAGGTACTTTTATTTTATAGGTTAGTTATTACACAAGTGGATTAAAATAATTAAAACGATAAGATTAAGTTAGTTTTAAAAGTATAAACATATAAAGTAAAATCCCAGGCCTACTTGAAATGTAATAAAGATCAGTATTTATATCAACGGTAATACACCAACGTTTAATTTTCTTGTGTTGTTGCCAAAGTTCAAAGTTATGAACGTCGGAAAAAATATTTTGAATTTGTCTTTGAGGCGCACTCTTCGGCAAGTTTGCTTTGTTTCTTGTTGGTCTTGTGGAAAAAATAATGATAAACTCGTTGCAAACTTATTCTGTTCTCATTGTAAAATCTTACAAAAACCTGATGGAAAGGAGAATTACTTCAAGCTAATGGGAGTTGGAGAAACGTACGATTTGGATGAAAATGATTTGGCAGATAAGTACAAGAATCTTCAAAAATATCTGCACCCCGATAAATACTCAAATAGGTATGTCTCTATTGGTTGTTCAAAATAATTTGGAATAGTGCCATTGAGTTTATAGCACAGTTTTTTTGCAATAAATTCAACGGAACTATTCCCAAAAAATCCATACAGCATAACCAATTGTGTACTGAACTTATCAGTAAACATGTAAAAAAATATTGACAGAATTTACTGAAATGTTAATGTAAAGCTGTATAATAAATATAATAATAAGTAAATTGCAATTTTCATCATTTTCAGTGCTAAAGAGGAGCAGGAAGTATCAGAAAAATATTCATCTCTAGTCAATGAGGCCTACAAAACTCTCTTGGAACCATTAGCCAGAGGTAACCAACATTCAAAATACCTTTTGACTCAACATGTTTTTTTCTGTAGTTATTGGATTGAAAAACCATACCAAAATATAAGTAACTAATACCGAAACATGAATAGCAATCTGTAATGTTTCTGCATTAAAAGTAGATTGAAAGTCGCTGCATATGTAACGTGGATGGGGCATAAATATACAAGAGTGCCCCGTTACCGTTCCATACATACCTCCGTGGCGTATGCGCTATCGTTTACATTTTCCAAAATTTCACATACAGTCCCATCCCGTCCCGTATGGAGTAAAAACACATTATTTATGCATGAACCTTAAACTTCCAAACATTTAATGACACCTTTTGTTGTTGTATAGTAGATGATGATCACCTACTATCACCTCTATATTCACCTCTTAGAAAATGGCCCATCAGCTAGTCTGTAGCTGGAAATAAGCATAAAATCATTGGATGATTAAATTGATCATTAAATTATTATTACAGGTATCTATATGCTTAAACTAAGAGGCAAAGAAATACCGGAAAACACTGAGGCAGACCAAGAATTTCTCATGTCAATAATGGAGAAGAATGAAGAAGTGGAAAATGCTGAATCTGAGGAAGAGATCATGAAACTGAACAAAGAAATTAAAGCAGTTATAAAAGATCTACAAAAGAAACTATCAAAGGCCTTCTTTGAAGGAGATTTAAATAGAGTAACAAAATTACTAACTCATATGAAATATTACACCAGTATTCATTCTCAGATACAAGCAGCTATTCGAAATAAAGGAATTATCAGATAAAAAATTGTGTGTTCCAGCTCCGATGCACGACTGGAGTTTACTCCTTAGAAACGATTATGAAATACATATTAGTAAATCAGTAACAACGCCATCTAGTTTTTAGTTGGTAGAAAATCAATAACAACGCCATCTATATTCTTAGTTGGTAGTTGGCGCAAGAAAACCCATAATGTAACAATTGGGATGTTGACACTAATTTTATTATAAATTAATATAAATTTATGTCTAAAATATTAGTGGTAACATTTAAAGGCCTAAAATATGATTCTTTTATTGAAATCAATCACAATAAATTAAATATCATTAATTTAAAATGTTAAAAATTGTACTCACTGACGTGACCTCAAACGCCATTTTGAGAATATGACGTCATTGGAACAATTTTATATGGAAATTCAACAAACTTAGCAGACAGATAGTATTGAATATCGTTTAGTGACGTCACGTGACGTTTTTGGTGGGAAATTTGATAATGATTTTTATTTATCAAAAATTGATAAATAAAAATCATTAAATTTAAAATGTTTTTAAATTGAAGATTATTATTTTTATAACATTTTTTTCGTGAATATTAAGGTCATATCTATAAAATAAAATTGAATCCTAAAATTAGTCAACATCCCTATTCCGTCTAGATTTTTGGTTGGTAGTTGCAAAACTAATGCATAACTTAACGGAGAAAGTTTGATTTTACTCCTCATAAATTTTCATACCCCGGGCATACATAAGTGAAAATCGATTCTAAAGGAGTTAAACTCCAAAAATAATTTTCATATATTGTATAATATTTTGTAGATTTCTTATATTGTGTATATAGAAGAAGGGGCGTTCTATGGTATTGGTTATTCAATAATATTCCTTTTACTTTTCTCCATGATATATTTCCAGTTTTCCTAACGTTCACATCAATAACAATCTCTACTACTCCGTGATCAATAATAGAATCCCATAGAATGTCATATTATGATGTGTGATTCAAATAGATTGACACATTCCTTATTCCAAATATTTAGTTTTTCTCTAAGACTATTCTGGTATGACTGCATCTGTATCGTCTCCGGTCTGTTAGGACTGATTATCGGCCAATCGTTGTAGAACCAAAGAGGTCGCTCGCCGACATCTATACATACTATGTATTTAATTCAGTTTTTTACTATAGAAACTTGAAATTAAAATAATAGAGATGAATTCTGTATTATAAAATATATATAATATTATGTACTATAAAAATATATATGTATATAAGTTTACTTATGAATACACATAATAACTTTTAGTTTCAATATTTATTGTTTTGTGAGTTACACATTCAGTAGATAGTACACAAATTATGTAGAAGTGTAGAACTGTAAATAGAGTTATAGATAGAGGTAATTCAATAAAATTTCCTTGTGCAAACCTACATTTATTTTATTTCTCTTCCATACTTTCTACATTAAGTTACTGGCTATATAATCCACTTTTAATGATTATTTAGCCAGTAACATGAAGTGTAGGTACACTTCATAGACAGAGTTGGAAATTATAATAATTTTATTTATTTAAATTTTTGCACTTTTAGTACATTAGTAGGTTTTTTTTTAATTTTTAGCCATAATTATTGGGGCGGCTTAAAATACTAACCCTAATCCAGGGGTGTAGCACCCGCCTTATCAATTATACAGGGTCTCCCATAGGCCACAGGGGCCCTGACTAGTAAGTTAATGGCGCCTCCTCTGAGAACCAACGAAGCGCCCTTTTATCGATGTACTGCTTCGCCACAATTCAAAACGTGACACCGCTAAGGCCGCTACTATTGGCGCCCTTTTTTTCTCTCGAAAGTTGACGCTTAGGTTGGAGCGCGAGCCCTTCACCAAATATTGATACAGGGCCTAATTAGGGCATGATGCCACTGCTTCATTCCCACGCCGCGCTGGATGAGTGTCGTAAGAGGTGAATAAATCCGAACAACATAGCATGCTCATTGCCACTTCAACTGGTTAATTACCTGAACTTTATCGATCACCCTTGTTCGTCTTCGGATTTCATAGATTCTGTAATATTACGGACAAATGTGTAGATACCTAATTAATTCATTAGGATTAATAATAATATCAGACATCAAACTCAACAATGTTCATGAGGACAAAGTTACTTACGCCCCAACTCAGAATCACTAACGGTCACTTTAATCGCTCCTTATTAAAGAATCAACATACAAATTCTGTACTTAGGAGCGATTTAAGGAACCGTTAAGGACTCTTAGTTGGGGTGTTAATCATCTTTTTATTACGAGGCATACGAGTTAAACCTCGCAACCTGCTACGATTAACTAATTCCTATGTGTATCAGGTACGTATACCTACCTACGAACAATAATATATAATATCTTTGTATACGAATAATAGAAGTCGTTCTCGGCGAATTTTTCAATTTTGTTTGAAATGAACATACAATGTACAGGCCTGTTTTATGTTTTTGGGACGCACATTTTGAAACTCCATGTTTGAGTTATTTCCTTGTAATGTAATATGTGCTCTTTTCCCTCTTGATTGAGTTTGGACCATCAGTCGAGAAGGTTCTTAATTAAAAAAAGTAAAAATAAATAAATATGAGGCACCGAATTCGTTGATGACGTTTCATGTTCTTCTTGATATTATATCGTCCCAAATAATAACCAAGTAGGACCTACCTACCTCTAGTCCTCTATGGGCGATACACGGTAATTACATGACCTGGGCTGACTAACATCTATTAACCAATGATATTATATATTAAAAAGAGGCAGATAGGTCATTAGCGCGCGCGTTGTGATGATTGAAAAAGTTCCCAATTGGGAACTTTTGTGATTAGTCTGCGTCATGCGCAATGACGAGCGTGGCGCATCGTAAGTTAATACGTAGTTATGAAAATATTACAAAATGCCATCCTGTGTGTTTAGAAAGTGCACCAATTATGACTCCAAGGTCAACAAAACACAAGGAATCTCATACCATGCGTGAGTATGCTAAGATACTTAGATTATTTAGTATATTTCAATTATTTTTCTAAAAAATCTAATAATCATGCAAAGACGCCATGTTCAGGTGAAGAAAGAGATAGCGATGTAGTTTTGACGCGAGAGCAATAAAGACGTGCGATAAAGCGTGCCTTGTGGACATAGATTAGTTAGTGCAGAAGCTATATTATGATATTTATGACGACTTAACTGCCTACAATTGAAGTTCAGTTGTTCTTAAGTTTTACTTAGTTTTTGTGATAGCTATATATTGTATGTAATTGACTAAAGTAATAAACATTAAAATAGTTCCACTAAATTCGTTTTTCTATCATTATAATTCATTATTTTGATTATTAAGGATTTATTATTGTATTATTATTATATTTTTTTTTCTTTTCTTGAATTAGGTTTCCGAGTGATCAGGTTTAAATGAAAAAGGAGTATATTTTCCTAGCAATGAAGACGTTGACAAATTAAAGTGTCGTATTTTAAAAACCTTCTTGAATTCTAATATTTTTGACTCACTTTTCGAACATTCAAAACATCAGGCACCTATTTTCAATCATCGCGTACATCTGATTAAAACCATAATTCATCAATATACAAATATTCGTCTCTATTCCGCTCATAAAAATAACCCCGAATTACAAAAACTATCAGAGGCAAAAAAGAAATAAATTAAATCTTTTCGAAGGTATTTAAAATATGTATTTTATTTAATTTCGTAAAATTATGGCATTCTCTTATATTCTGTTCCCGTGCAAATTGTAATAAATGTGATTTACTTTTATAAAGACTTTTATTTCTTACCTATGTATGTACATACTTTTCAATCAAGTGTTTTTCACCCGCGTTAATTTGTGGAAAAATTAACTAATTAAATATATGATGTTATATAGCCTATAGCCTTCCTCGATGAATGGACTATCAAACACAAAATAATTTTTCAGTTCGAACCAGTACTTCCTGAGATTAGTGCATTCAACCAAACAAACTCTTCAGATTTATTATATTATTATAGATTTACATAGATTTTATTGTAATAAATTAATGTTTTAAATAAATGGGTTTTATTATCCACCTACAGAATAAATAAGATGCTATATAATCAGTTAATGACTAAGACTCCATACCTACTGCTTAGGCTGACATATACATGAAAAAGGTCGTGGTCCCTTTATGTACGCGTATTTACTTTATTCGTAAATGTGTCACCATATTTCATATTTCATCACCGAAATCCCAAAATATTGCTTAAAATAGTTTCGAAATTACAACTTCCTTCCTTATGTTTATTTTTAGGTACTTTATACCTACTGACTGTTCTGTACTGAATTTGTTAGTCTTTATTGTTAGGCTACATTCACACAGCGTCTATTCGATTCGATTTTTTCACACGAGTCACACACAGTTGTTCACACGACAACTATTCGGTTTAAACGTTCCGTTAAAATCGAATGAAAAGCAGCCAGTTATTTAGGGCGTGCCATCATGGATCCACGTGATCCACTACTTTTACATTGGTTTTATAGACGGAAACGTAAGCAGCGTCCTAGGAGGTATTGGGTTCATCCTTTTCTGAAGATTGGTCCTCTATTTATTAAATTTCTATTCTGTATTTATAATTATCCAACGATTCTTCAATTAAATAAATAAATTCCTTCCTTTTGATAACCGCCTCATGCTACGTCACAAGGGTCAAGGACAACTGCGTGCACGCGGGCGAGTCTCGAATACGAGAGACAAGTTTGTTCGTGTGAACGATACAACATGAACATAAGCCCCGCAGCCCACAACGTGTCGTATTCGATAAAATCGTTTCGAGACGCGGGCCTCCGCAGTGACAACTTCGGATGGTATACGGGAAGAAATATTTCTCGAACACGATATTTTCCCGCATAGACTCCGTGTGAACAGTTTAATATATTTTCTTCTGTAGTGACAGTCTATTCGATAAAATCTCACGTACGGTATACGGGAAAAATATTGCCTTGTGAACGTAGCCCTATTGTGCAAAATTAGTGACGCAAGTCATTGGACGCGAGCGACAAACACTAGCTGTCTTTTTCACTATTATGGTTTTAGTAATGCTATCCCTTTTACATAATTTAACAAGTGCTGATTGGTGTACCGAAACAAACAATAAACGTGGGTGTGTCGTAGCTGTTTTCGGAACAGATTTTTCGTTTAATTTCTAAGGGCATAACGTATCTATATTAAAACATCTTTGCTATTAACATAAAAACAAACATGTTTTTAACAAGTTCAGTGTGTCTTCGGACAAATCATCTACCAGCTAGACAATGATTAATGGTTTTGATGCTGACAGGTACCTAGTTAAAGACTTTAACCGTACGCTGGGTATTTTTTAATTTCACGCGAAATGTAGTGCGCCTCAGCAGGCTTGATAGTTACTCGTATTATTTATGATTTAAATATATAGGACTTTTTGTAGACAGCCAAAAACCTAGCTGATTCTATAGCATCAAGCGACCTCTAACAATAGAAAACTCACGCCATTGGGTTACTTTACTTCTACAGTGTCCTAAACAGTAAGGCGCATAACGACCAGGCGAAGTAGGCTGTTAATAGGTAAATGGAGTCTCAGAAACCTAAAAATTGTCGCATTTCTTCGTACTTACGGTTGTTTTTTTCTGTCAACATTCCTAGTCCCAACCCTTTATGCTTCAACAATAGGATTTCACAGGTGGCATGGATATTCAAAATTATCTAACAAATCACAAATAACGACGTGACCCGGGAACAAAACCTTTCACATAAATATCTACCCTGAATCCTGATTGTCCTCGAATTCAAAATCAAACTCGGTCCCTTAGCGACCGTCAATCGTACTTAAGCCTTTTTTTCGAATGTAGAGTTGCTGTTGGCCATCTCCCTTCACAGCTTCACGCGGACAGAGATAACCAGTGGTGTAGTCTCCTACTATGGTCCAAACCTTCTGGTTACCATAAGAGAATGTACAAGTAATATATCAAAGCTAATCAAAGCTACCAGCTGCTCAAGACTTCAAAGTCGAACTGTAATCCAGAGGTCCGTTATAGTTTATGGCGTATGCTGTTACTACAGTAATGTAAGTACCGTCAATACATCATCCATCGATCAGTGGTAAGATACTTGTCAGGAAAGCAAGTGTGTTGCTTTACAATATTATTAGTTACGTTTACGTGTAATAATGTGCGTATCGTGCTTGGTTCAAACCTTGGTGTTCCTTGTGTTGTTTGACCAAGGTATGTTTTTAATTCAGTTCTAATTTACTTTCAATATTTCTTTTTGTCTTTTTATGTAAAAAAAAGAAAAAATGGATAGTCTTACAGTTTTTTTGAAGCTAACAAATCCTGAGGCTAATGGTACTCATTAGTGGTGATTTCTTTACCAGTTTCATTAAATACCTATTGCCCGGTTTCTAAATTCTACCGTGAAACATTTTTATTTTTAACCTGTTTCTTCATTCCCGACATAAAAAAGTTAGGGGATACCAATTTCCTACTTTTCAGGAAATAGCCAATACCAGTTAAGAGTACTAGGTGGTTCTCCCACGACAATTCAACAGTACCCCATCTTGGCCCAACTGCTGCTGGACTCTTGGGGCACCCAGCAGTTCACGCAGCACTGCGCTGGTGTTATCCTCACAGCACGGCATGTGATATCGGCGGCTCATTGCTTCCAGTTCAACTTGAACACGGGTAGAAAGTGAGTTTACTTTGTTGAGTTTTGTTGTTAGATAGAGGTGCTAACCATTTTTTCTTCAATATTAGGTAATAAAGGTTTAAAAGAGGCCAACTACTCTTTTCTTAAGAGGTTCTTTTTGATTAAAATAGTTTTTTTAAGAAACAACGAATTCATCAAAGGACTCAGGCAAAAAAATATAGATTCCTCGAATAGGTACCTACATACGTACCAAGTTATTAAAAAGAAAATTCATAGGTCTCATTAGAATTCTTTTATTTACGCTATTCCTATTTTGAATTCTGAAGAAACAAAACCATGTTAGATTTTGTTTTCAACAAGTAAGTACATACATATATTGTAGTAGATACATGATTGATGGTACTTAACTAAAATATTGTACATGATGATAATATACTTTGTCGGGTAAATAGTTACTCGAACACTACCTACAATGTCTGGCATTTTTATTCCAGCTATTCAATACCACAATACTGGAAAATTCGGGTAGGGTCGACTTTTCGGACCAGAGGCGGAGTTCTGCATAAACTGAAAAGCATTATACCACATCCAGGATTCGACAGGAATTACTACACAAATGACGTCGCTGTAATAGTGGTGGCTAGACGATTTACGTTGGGAAACTTGGTCAAGCAGGGTACGATTGTCAAACCTTGGAAAGAAATTGGTGCTGAATCTGTTTGTATTTTGCCTGGATGGGGTGTTACACAGGTAAATGTGGATACTTAAATAGTTTTACGCTTACGCTTACACACTCATACCCCCGTAGTTTATACGTTACCTGTGTCGCGGGTGGCATGGACTACACATATAACACATCGCAATAACACCCATGACCCGAGTGCAAATATTTATCTATCACATAAATATTTTTCCCGGCCGGGAATCGAACCCGGGACCCCTCGCTTCGCAGGCAAGGTCGCTACCAAATAAGCTACAAGGGCAAGGTAGTCAAAAGTTAAGCAGCTATATACATACTTGCTTATAGATCTAACGGCAGAACTTTACAAGTTACATTATTTTTGCAAGTCAGTACCTCCGTTAAAAATAGTTGTACCTATGTTATAACTTGTGTGCACATTTTATTAACCAGGGCCGATGTTTCAAATTTCAATATGCACAGAATCGAGCACAGAAGATACAATTACCACTATCAAAACCGGCACCAAGTGCTTTTTCGTATGCCCAAAAATGTGCAGCTATAGAGCTAATCAAAATTTCAAGTTTCAAGTCATTTTGCGTGATGTAACTTAATTTTTAACCGACTTCAAAAAGGAGGAGGTTCTCAATTCGTCTGTATTTTTTGAAGTGAAACTTCTCTAGAATCGTTGTGATTTTTAAACCGGATGCAACGGAAAAAACGATAGGTAAGAGACACAAATACAGATGAAGCCAGGAAAGAATGAGACAGAAATATTCGTCAGTTAAAATAAATAAAAACGACATCGCGACAGTAAAAATGCTAAGTTGTATTCATAGATGGCGCGAGGAATAAGATAGAAGATTCGTTTTATTGCTAGATAGATGGCGCTAGCTGCTCATTTTACTCTTCATATTATGTTAAGAAATGGCATTAGTTACCACTGTTTTCTTTTTCTTATGTTCGTGGTTATCTTTTAAAAAGTGCTAAGTTGTATTCATAGATGGCGCGAGGAACAAGGTAGAAGATTCGATTTATTGCTTTTTCATCTCATTATCTTGAAACCAAAATTTTTGAAAGTTTCACTTCTACCACGTGTGAATTGCACACATTTTAATTTTATTTTTTTTTATTTTAGTTGTTAACTTTCGACTGAGTGAACCGATTTTGATGATTCTTTTTTATCGAAAGCTGGTGCATGTCATGTGGTCCCACTTAAATTTGAGCGAGATCTGATAATGGCATCCATGAGAAAATCATATAGGTCTTAAATTTGCAATGTATGTGCGCGACAAATGGACGAATAACTAACTCAATATCACGCCAACCGATTTCGATGATCCTTTTTTTATTGTTATTGGAAAGGATGTACTTCATTTGAAGTCGGTTTTTTTTTGTAAAATTTTTTAATATTAATCCTTAATTTGTTTTTTCAGAAAGATGGTCCACAACCAGACCAACTGCAATACACAACAATGTACACAGTAGACCAAGAAGATTGCAGAATGCGTTATAGAACGATTGGCGCAATCATTGCGGACTCCATGTTGTGTGCCGGTCGCATAGACATCGATGGAGTGGACGGCTGCTTCGGAGACTCTGGTGGACCTCTCATATACAAAGGTGTCGTCGTGGGTTTGGTGTCCTTCGGCTACGATTGTGGCCTCAAGTATTATCCAGGAGTGTACACTAAAGTTTCTCATTTCACGGATTGGATTATTAAAACTATTGCAACTAATAAATAAACTGTTTGTAATCATCCATCTATGCATATTTATTTATGAATAAAGTGTTTAACGATATTTTACTGTCAATTTTTTTTGCTAAAGATAAGGGAACATACCAAAACCACGTAACCCATTTTTTCCAACTTTTTACCCCCCCTCCCCCCCCCCTTCGTGTCCATCCGTAGTATATGAGAAGACCCCCCCCTCCCCCCTAGTTTTCACATGGTAATTGATAAATACGGTTTTCAATACTTTTTTGCAAAAACAGAGTTAAAAAATAATAATTTTGCTAATGTTTGACTTGTGTGGCCCAATGGTTGCTAAAATATTGACTACGTGACAAAAACCTAAACCCCCCCCCCTCCTCTGTGACCAAGCGTGGTGTTTTGAAGACCCCCCTCCCCCCCCTAAATGAGGCACGTGGTTTTGGTATGTTCCCTAAATTGAAACGGAACTGAAACGAAAAAGGTCGTGCGAATAACAAAAAACTTTTGTTTGGAAAAAAATATTTGGGGCGATTCGATTGGACGGCGCGCCCTGATGCGATACACACGTTTATTATGCACAGAAATAATGTATCTCATTCCCTACTGAAAATAATAATTACTATAATAAAAAGTTCAAAATGAAAAAATACTTTAATTTAAAATTAAAATAATTTTGTGATAAATCAAAAACTTAACATGCGGCCTAAATTATTATAGATATTTAGAATAATTAATAAAATAGAATTATAATAATCCCCCTTATTTACGTATAAAAATAAATAGTCTAAGAAAATGATCTAAGAAAAAACACTTGTTTAAAAAATTTTAGAACGCAAAGTAAACGTCAATGTCAAACCACAAGTGTCAAGTGTCAGTTGAAAAAGCAAATTGCAAAATTCAAAATATTCCTGTCAAGTGTCGCACTGCAGCAAAAACCAAATTAAAATTTTATGGAATAAATACCATCTACGTTTAAAACATCTTATATCTGCAAAGTTTTCTGATTAATTAGTAAACCATATAATGGGCAAGAAAGGTGTTGTTGCTTTCCTCAAAGAATTCTACTACGACCCCTTCAAATGGTGAGCAATGAGTAACTATAACCTCAAAAAAATTGTTCCCAATACAGTCATCTTCTCGAGTTTTCTAGTTCACCGATCGCTTAAAACCTGAGTAGTAATTAAATATAACATTTATATAAAATATACTTTTATGATAAATGTAATTACAAAAAAAATTGTACTGGTCAAATGCGACTCAAATTATTGGTTATATTTAACTAATGATGACTAGCAGTAATGAGTTATAACTTGATTGACTTCATGCTTATTGGCATTTGCTACCCTGTAATCGATTAATAATTATAATTAGAAGCATACACATGACATTTATTGTAAAGAATGCAATGCAAATACATACTAAATAAAACATTGACTTGTTGTTGTTATACCTTATCACTAGCACAATAGTTTGTTAGTTTCTATAAAGTTTATCATTATTTATTTTAAAAGCATATCATTATATAACCTTTTTTATCTTTCAGGTCAGTCGTAAAAAGCATAGGTTTTTTCTCCGTCGGTGTTGTGATCGCCAGTGAGTGTACTGGGCTTGATTTGATGCCAGCTACACCTCAGTAGATTAACAAAATATTTTCTGTTGTTTGTAAGATAAAAGAACTGTAAAAATGTTTATTTTTATGATGTTAACGTTATTCTTACATCCTGGGCTCGGTGAGGATGTAAAGAAACCAAACTTTGTGATTATTCTGACTGATGATCAGGATGTCTCTCTCAACGGCATGGTTAGTAAACAAAACTGTTAATATGGTTTAAGCAATAAATAGAATAGTAAACCGACAAATGTTGTTTCATTTCATTTTCAGAATCCTATGAAGAATGTGCAACGTTTTATCGGAAAGGAGGGTGTTACCTTCTCTAATTCTGTAAGTTTTAGTTTCAATTATGCTAGTATTTTATCTGCATAAAAATGCTAAAAATTACTCATCAACGATAAATAATTACACTCTCAGTGTTTAGTTCCTTTTACCATTTTTAGCTTTAGCATCTTAAATCAATTAATTTCAAAATTAAATTTTAATTCAATATGCTAACATTGAAACTGTATACCTAATATTGCCCTATTTTTTACTCTAGAAATAGTGTTTGAACCAAAAAACAAGGTACTGGGTCATGTGTTTCCTCTAAGCTATGACATGGGGTCCTTCAAGAAACAGGTCTATTGTCATCTTCTTGGCCGGCAACGCATTGATGGAGCCCCTGGTGTTGCTAATGTCCATGGGCGGCGGTGATCACTTACCATCAGGTGACCCTGCTCGTTTGCCTGCTCAAAGCATTAAAAAAAAAGTTAATAATTCTGGGGGTTTATTAAAGTTATTTGTTATTAAAGAAGTGTGGTGACACTGTTCTTCAAGAAGGGCGATAAAACCCTTCTGAAGAACTACAGGCCCATTACACTTCTGAGCCACGTTTATAAGCTGTTTTCGAGGGTCCTCACAAATCGCATTGCACGCAGGCTTGACAACTTCCAGCCTCCCGAACAAGCAGGATTCCGAAAAGGCTACAGCACCATAGACCATATTATACACACACTGCGGCAGATTATACAAAAGACCGAGGAGTATAATTTGCCGTTGTGTGTTGCCTATGTGGACTATGAGAAAGCCTTTGATTCTATTGAGACCTGGGCGGTACTAAATTCTCTCCAGCGGTGCCGGATCGACTACCGGTATATCGAGGTGTTGAAATGTTTGTACTCATCTGCCACCATGTCCGTCAGAGTACACGACACGGCAACGAACCCCATCCAACTACAGAGAGGTGTCAGACAAGGGGATGTTATATCCCCAAAACTGTTCACCGCTGCGTTGGAAGACGTGTTCAAGCTGATGGAGTGGAAAAGACGTGGCATTAACATCAATGGCGAATACATCACACACCTGCGATATGCCGATGATATAGTTATCCTGGCGAGTTCTCTGGAATGAATGAATGAATGAATGATTTTTTTTTTTTTTATAGAAATAGCCGGCAAACGAGCTGACGATCCACCTGATGGTAAGTGGCTATCGCCGCCCATGAACATCAGCAACACCAAATGCATCACTGATGCGTTGCCGGCCAAGAAAGAAAGAAGAAAAAGAAAGAAAGAACTGGCTCTCAAGCCCCCAGCCGGAACACGACGAGTCGTTTGGCGGCTGACTCATGCTCGAGGGTGGTAGCTATCCAGGCAAACCCTTGGTAGAAATAATGGTATTAATTAACAATTAAAATCAATACTACTAATATAATCCCTCCGAGGGCCCTACCACCAGCGGAATGATGAATAGGTAATGAATTTATTTGTTCAAGTATGCGTACATATCAGGTCACAAATAGTACATTACAATCCAGCACACTTTGCCGGAAGAACCAGCGTACAAATGTCAAAGTTAAACATTATTCTTATAATAGAAGATGGAAGAACTTGGTACAATGCTCGGGGACTTGAACAGCGCCTCACAACGGGTGGGTCTTAAGATGAACATGGACAAGACGAAAATCATGTCGAATGTCCATGTCACACCCGTACCGGTTGTTGTTGACGGCGCTGCTCTCGAAGTTGTAGACGAATACAATTACCTGGGACAGGTGATCCAGATGGGTAAGTCCAACTTTGAGAAAGAAGTCACTCGTAGAATCCAACTCGGATGGGCTGCGTTCGGGAAACTGCGTCATATCTTATCGTCCAAAACACTACCTCAGTGCCTGAAGTCGAAGGTGTTCGAGCAGTGTGTGTTGCCAGTGATGACATACGGATCCGAGACGTGGTGCTTTACTATTGGCTTAATCCACAAGCTCAGAGTAGCGCAGCGGGCTATGGAGAGGGCTATGCTCGGTATTTCTCTACGTGATCGAATCAGAAATGAGGAGATCCGTAAACGAACAAGGGTAACCGACATAGCTCAAAGAATTAGCCGGCTGAAGTGGCAATGGGCTGGCCACATAGTGCGAAGGACCGATAACCGTTGGGGAAGAAACGTCCTTGAATGGCGTCCACGTCTCGGAAAAAGGACCATAGGACGCCCCCCGACCAGGTGGACTGACGACCTGAAGAAGACAGCGGGTATCCGCTGGATTCAGAAGGCTCAGGACCGGTCAGAGACGCAAATTAGGGGAGGCCTATGTCCAGCAGTGGACCTCCAAAGGCTGATGGATGGATGGATGGATGATTAAAGTTACTTAAATTATGAGAAAACAAAAGTTACAAACATTATATCTACTATATTATGACCCAGTAGACCAAGCAAGCAAACCAGAGCCATGTACTTACTTCTAGTTAGGGCAAAATTTAAATAAGGTTCAATTCATTTACGCAACTGATTCAAGGCTCCTGGGACAAAAGCTGGGTACCTACGCCCATGATATTGGCCATAAGGTTGTCTGGCAGAGAATGCTTTTAAATTGGGCTAGCTATGCTGTGTATACAAAGTGTGTAAAACGTGGACTATGAGTTATTATAATCTATTTATAAAATTATCGCTGCCTAGCTTTTAGGTACTTGTGCGGTGCGGTTACTACACTGGCGACAAAAGGAGGCTTTTGTTCCATTACGTAAGATGCAATAAAGACACTATAAGTACCTACTATTATTTCTTCTGTTTTAGTATAAATTTAATAAACCCCCGACATTTTTATTTACACTGAACATAGCTGAGAACCATCTCTTACGTCAGCTTTTAAACAAAAAACCGCATCATCATTGGTCCATTTGTTTAAGAGCTACAATGCCAGACACGTCAAACTTATAACACTCTTCTTTTTGCGTCGGAGATAAATAAAACAAATACACAATACCTACTCACTAAATTTAAGCTTCATATTAAATATAAACTAATTCTTCAAAGTTCACAACATCGCCAATATGCTGTCCAAGTCGCGCGAGCCTGCTAACGGGCCTTTACGTCCATAATCACAAGACCTGGAACAATAGCCTGTCTGGGGGCTGCTACAGTCACCAATGGAAGACTCTGGAGACTGATACATTTGCGACAGAACTGCACAAAGCTGGCTACAACACATTTTATGCCGGAAAGTATTTAAATGAAGTAAGTACGATGTTAAAAAGCTAATTATAAAATATTGCATCGTCTATTTTTGATTATCATAAGTTAGAATTAGTAACTACTGGGTTATTATGGAAATTACTAATAGATTTTCATTTCATATTTAAACTATCCTTATCCTTCAGTTTGAGATTCGAGGCGAAACTAATAGTACAATAACAACTAAAGTACTGAGGATGGCACCTCAGTACTTTAGTTGTTATTGTTGTTGGTTGTTGAGACATTTGACTGAAAGTAGGTACTCAGTTAATTCGTAGCCATGTCATGGCTTGTATATCTATCCTATCCTATATGATCGACCAAGTTAAGCAATAGCGAGCAAACCGTGGTGCTTGGTGACCGTACCTAAGTGGCAAAAATTCTTGAGCGTTTCCGTGCTTCACAGGGCACGTAAACCCGTCGGTTACGCTTGTTATCGTACGCTAACAATCGTTAAGTCATGTCGAAGGCCCTCAGGCAGCATGAATACTTCCGATACGCGTTGGCTACTAGCCACTACCACAGGCATGTACACTCTATCAATCCGTTCTGGTGCAGCGTGCTGGAATATGCTCTAATGATTCTAGACCTCCTCAAGAGAGAGGAGAGACTCGTGCTCAGCGGAGGGCCATTAATTGGTTGAAGCCAGCCACTCTGTCAATAACATCTTTATGTTATAAGACCTCTCCGTCCTTGCAAGGTTCTTAAAACAATCGCTCAGCAGGTATCTATTTTGATTTCAACTATCTATTCATGTGAATGAAATCAACATGAAAAACGAATTTCAGTATGGCGTGAAGTCTGCTGGCGGTCCAGAGCTGGTACCCCCCGGGTGGTCCGAGTGGCACGGACTGGTCGGTAACTCTGTGTATTACAACTACACACTGTCCAATAACGGTGTACCAACGCATTCTACGGATTTGTACCTTACTGATATTATTGTGAGTATTTAGGCCTCCACATACCTTGCTAAATTTATGATAAGATCCTGTACATGACTTTTTATAGCAGTGCGTTGATAATAGCTAGTATAGGAATCTACATTATTACATAATTAAGTATATCTCCAATAACAAAACTGGATTGTTGCTTATTAGTATGAACTAAACTCATCTTTTTATTCATTAGCATAAGCATAGAAATACTCCTTCAGATTCACAACTATAAAACACACAGACATCTGATGATGATTCTAAATATTACAGCGGGACCTGGGCATCAACTTCATAGATAACCAGACAGAATCTCAACCCTTCCTCATGATCCTGGCGCCCCCTGCGCCGCACCAGCCCTTCACCCCCGCGCAGAGACACAAGGGCCTATTCAGCAACGTCACCGCTGTCAAACATCCCAACTTCAATGTTGTTGCTACGGTATGTTTGACTAAGAACACTCACACCGGGAATAGCGGGACATTAGAGATTATTAATAGATTGGTGCATGCCTCGCATAGATGATGTTAAATCTTAAAGTTTTAACTATTACCCATATAGTTTTCATACTTCTCGTTCGCCTTTATTATGCAGATTGGAGGCACTTTTTTTGTTTCATGTGAACAGCAGAAGCAGACTTGTCCCCTATCTAACGGAAAGTCAAGTCGCTCATGGACATCTGTATCACAAATGCGTTGCCGGCTGAACAAGTGAAAAGAAACAAAAACTATGCCAAATTTCATACTCCTCCGTCAGCGAATCCTAAAATCGGTTACAAAGTTTTTGCTTTACGTAATCTATAGTTATAAATAAAAAAAAGTGTGTGTGTACCTTCACGTAAGAAGTTATAATTGCCTCTTATAAGTACCTCTCGCTCTCACCCACGACCCGCGCTAGCAATCCAAAACAACTCCAGCGAATGCTGTGCGCCTAGTATCACGCACCTTAATCATGTCGCTTTTTGGCTGTCGCATCGTAAAAAATTTACTCTCATTTTTTTCCAAACGTCCTATATGGAGTATAACTTCAAAAATCTCATCTAGGATAAACACTGGCTGATGAAGATGCCACCGTCTCCCCTCCCGGCAGACATATTGCCGGAGCTAGACCAGGTGTACCGCAGCCGCTGGGAGGCGCTACTAGCGGTCGATGAGATGGTCGCTGACGTGGTGGACGCACTGGAGACCAGGGCACTGCTGACCGACACCTACTTGATATATACTTCCGATAACGGTTATCATATCGGTTAGTATTAATAAACACTCTTATACTACCCTGCTACGTCTGTTAACGTTACTGTTAAGGGAACATACCAAAACCACGTGACCCATTTAGGGGGGGAGGGGGCTCTTCAAAACACCACGATTGGTCACAGAGGGGAGGGGGGGTTTTTGTCACGTAGTCAATATTTTAGCAATAAAATAAAGCAAAATAATTATTTTTTAACTCTGTTTTTTCAAAAAAATATTGAAAACCGTATTTAAAATTTACCACGTGAAAACTAGGGTCTTCTCATATACTACGGATGGTCACGAAGGGGGGGAGGGGGGTAAAAGTTGGAAAAAATGGGTCACGTGGTTTTGGTATGTTCCCTAACGGCTTCGTCGGAATACGCTTTAAGGTCGTAGCACACATATCAACTCGTAAACGTATCAACTCTTGCATTTCAGTATTCTTTGTATGAAACTCCCTACTGTAAAGCACACTTATCGGAATCGTAACGTAATCGCCTCGCCTCGAGACAAGCTCACGAACCGCGGTACGGTGCGTGGACGACTTGCTGTACCCGCGCTTACGTCTCACTCACCGTACGCTATCCTTCGACTTGCAACATAAATAGAGACTTGTGACTTTTCTTACTATAAAGCTATAAATATACCTACCTAACTACTTAACTTACTTACATATTATTTATTTAATTTGAAACAGGTCAATTCTCCCAAGTGTACGACAAACGTCAGCCGTACGAATCGGATATACGTGTCCCACTTCTGATTCGTGGTCCTGGCATCCCTAAAGACGTCACATATGACCAGCCAGTGCTTAACATAGACGTATCACCTACCATCTTCAAGTTAGCTGGAGTGACTCCTCAGAGAGACATGGACGGTCACCCCATACCGCTGTTCAAGGATGAGGGGATGGTGGAAAGGAATATGCTGATAGAATACTACGGCGAAGGGAAAGATGGAACTGTGGATCCGACATGTCCGTGGAGTTATGATAGTGATAATCTGGCTGTAAGTATAAGAGTATAATTATATAACTATAAGAGTGAATAGGCTTTTACTAAGTTAATGCGTTTTACCACCAATGCCTTTATCGCCACTTACCATCAGGTGGGATTGTAGTCAAGCATTAACTTATATGATATATAAAAAAGTATTTTAAATTAATAGGCTTTTGTAAATGACTATTTTTTGCGCAGTCGTGGACTTTTTATCTTTTGGATACTAATGGGAGATTACTAGATTGAATTTTTACAAGTACCTACGTATGTAATTTAAACTTGAAGATAAAATATTGTACAGTGCTATAATCTTAATACTGCTCTCAATTATTATAATTCAAATGATTTACGGCCATTATAATAAAATATATCTATGCATTAGCACTCTAGATGAATGAGTGACTAGAGTAATAGCAATCAACGTTATAAATCATAGTAGATAGATAATAGATAGAATAGAAAATAGTTTATTCATCCAAAAGTACAGTTGATTATTCCATTGTTGTGACAACACGATCCCGCTCCCTAACTTCCTACAAAGTAGTCAGTAAAGAATTTCAAGATATCTATGTTGTAACTTTTTGACTTGACTGTGGATAGATAGTATATTGAAAACCGTCGTTATCCGTCAGCGATAATCTTATTATACTAAACGCAAAGACTCGTGGCAGGTGGAGTAATAAAACGTGCAAAAGAGACGGCGCACATCATTTTCTCTCTTGCATTTGCAATGTTTATGGATGACGTCACACAGGCACAGAGATGCGAAACACCTAATTTCCATAAACAGTGCAAGTGCGAGAGAGAAAATTATGTGCGCCGTCTCTTTTGCACGTTTTATTACTCCGCTTGCCACGAGTCTTTGCGTTCAGTATAGTGATGTTGATTTCTTTGTTATCCCAGCAATGTCACCCAGCCTACGACTGCAAGTGTCAGGACGCTAGAAACAACACATATGCATGCTTGCGACATCTGGCTCAACGGATCAACATGAAATATTGCCTTTTTGCTGACTCAGAGGTATTATAACAATTCATTATTATTATAGTACGGTTTTTACAATGGAACCATCTGTTTTGTCTAACCACTTCGTATTGTAATTATAATAGAAGTAATAGAACTGAGTAAGAGACGAATTAATTAATAGCAATCACAAACAAAACGGGGTTTCGTCGTGACGTCAAAATAAAAATAGTATTCATTATTTTTTGTTATACTTTGTTTTATGTTTTTCAATTTCAGTTTACCGTATATTTTTGTTTACAGAGTTTCACGGAAATGTACAATCTCGATGACGATCCCTATGAATTAAACAACATAGCGGGTAATGCGATGCCATCTCTCAAACACTGGTACAAACTGACGCTGGCTTTCATGCTGGCTTGCAAAGGAGCAGAGAACTGTGACAATCCCTTACAAGACATTAAGGTTTTCAAATAGGAAACCGTATATGGGAGGCTAGGCATACTTTTAAGTTGTTATAATTAATTTTATTAAAATTCCAATAATATTGTTTGTGATAATAGTTGAAAAACTGCTTCAATGAATGGCTGTGTTGCACTATTTAATAACCAGATTATAATTCGGTTGGTTTACGGAAAAAACGAGATTTAAAACGAGATTGCTTAAATCGATGAGATCGATTAATGCATAAACGCAACAATGATCGCTTCTTAGCTTCATTTATTATTGTTGCTTAATTAAGTCGACTCGTAGGCCTTCAATCGTTGGTTAATGTTTGGTTTACAATATTTCTATTTACACACACACACACACATAGCACACATGCACGCACACACGTACACGCACACTTGCACGTTCACACAATTTGTCAGCCGGTGAGAATCGTCACTGATATTGCACTAAGTTTAACTTGCACTTTCAATTCCTGCACCTATCTTTTGTAAACTGGTTTACGTACACAATGCCTCATGCATTTAAGAGCTGGAAAAAATATTCAGAATTTATCTAAAACACTTACAAATTAATAAATTAATTGTGTTTAAATATAAGAATGGGATATAACGTTTTGCAAAAGCGGTGTTTTAAATCTGGTAATTGATTATATCATGATTATTGTTTAATGTAACGGGTAATTCACGATTCTTATTTTATAAAACCAAAATTTTTTAGTATATTTAAAATGTTCAGTGTCCGCGATGATATAACGCGGCTTAAGTGGCTTATCTAAAAATTTTAAGAAAATGACTTATAGTATAAAAGTCAATGTATAAAAGTCATTTTCCTAAAATTCTTAGATATGCCACTTCAATTCTAAAGGTGCAATAAATTAATTTATGATTCTTACATCATAAATATCCCTTATATTAAAAACATAATTGTTCCTTCTTATACCACAAAATGTTAAGTTAATTTAAGATTTATATTGATAATAAATAAATGAGAATACGCATGTGTTAACAATATATTTTTAATCACAATAAAACACCATAGACTTCACTAAAACATAACAATATCAAAAATACATCACAATTCGATAGATACCGCTTAATTTTTACCTGAAACAAAAAATACTAGCCTGATTATTGGATACTATACAGGATGGAATTTTGTAATGCCACCTTTCATGTTTGTTAAAGTGATTTGATCCTTATTACCCTATCGATTAATGCCATAAAATTGTTTTTTCTAATTTTAGCTGATTCGGTTTCCGGATATGGCAACTATATTTTAAAAAATCTTTGAATGCAGTTTTGTTTCTTTTCAAAAATAAATAAATATTTCATTGCAGTGAAATTCGTTATCTCCAGTATTTAGTGTTTTCCCTCCAGACGGCATTACAAAATTCCACCCTGTATAATTTAAACACAGTCTGTGTTCGTATTACAGTACAGATTTTCATGTGGTTTTTACCAATAGATTCAAGGAGGAAGGTTTAAGTGTGGAGAAAATATGAAAACTAATGGAAGTGCGTGAGAAATACCACCCACTATTATCGTTATTTTTTTATTATAAAATAACACCACAACTGACCTTACTTTAACTGACAGCAGAAATCTGCTGTCTATTTTGTACGTTGAAGAAATCTGTGAGTTTGGTCTGGCACTGCAAATCTTCCTTGTAGACTAGGGGACACGAGAAATATTTCTGAAAACAACAAAACTCTAATATCGTTTACGTTGTAGAAAATAATTATAAGCCGCGCTATTAAAGAAACGAATCTAAAATGGCGGAAATTATCATTCCCCTCACTCGCACTCTAATGACAGGAAAGACGTGCGAGTGAAAGAAAAAAAAATTGCACCATTTTAGATTCGTTTCTTTAGTGGCGCGGCTTATACCTTATATTCCAGTGTCGATTAAAGAGATACTTAAATATTTGGATTTCATGTACAATCCTCCTAAAATTAACCGTGAAAAGTTTTACGTGTTTCGGTCGGAGTGTCAGAAATGTGACTACTAAACTAAAAATTAGTTATACTCCAATAAATTTTTTAGACGAGACTATTTGGTAAATAAACTTAGCCAATAATATTATTAGGAAATATTACTTAAATAAATAGTAAACAGAAATTAGTCTTCGCATTAAAAGTATAATAATCTTTAAAATATTACATAATAATTTTGTGTCTGCCTTATTTTTAAATTACAAATAACGATAGTAAAAAGACAGTGTATGTTTGCTAAAAGGACTCGTCATAATAAAACGGAGTTAAGATACGACTCTTCTTAAAGTCGAATGTTCCATAAATGTATTACCTGTACAGCTTTCACCCCGCCAGAAATATCCACCGTAGGCACAACTTGCTTTGGCTTCAAGAAGTTGACGAAGCGAATCATCTCCGAGAAACTGGAATGCTCACTGTATGGTATACCTGACAGACAAACAGATTTTACTATTAAAACTATGTTTGAAAAACATAACTAAGAAATAAATAGGGATGTTGACACTAACTGTAAATTAAAATAAAATGTTCTGGGGGCACGATAGTAGTTTAAAGTATTCATGTTTATATTTAAACACCTAAAATATTATTATTTTGTTGAAATAAATAAAATATAATTAATTTAAAATGTTAAAAATAGTACTCGCTGTCACGTGACCACAAACGTCATTTTGAGCATATGACGTCATTGTTCGTATTTTATATGCAAGTTCAACAAACTTCAATAGCCCGCTTGTATTGAATTTCGGTTAGTGATGTCACGTGACTTTTTGATGGGAAACTTGATAAAGATTTTTATTTATCAATTTTTATTATTTTTCAACTGAAGAGTATTATTTTTATAACATTTTTTTCGTGAATATTAAAGTTCTATCTATACAATTAAATAGAATCCTAAAATTAATCAACATCCCTATTGTGTTAGTTCACAAAAATTATACTTGAAGTACTTGAACACAATCAATTGAAACAATTCTTAGATAAAACTCTTCATTGAAACTCACCATGTACAGTAACCATGTCTTTGGTGGCCGGAGTGGTTTTCCCATTCTCCCAGCCGCTCGGTTTGAACGCCACAACTTCGCTGAACGGACCCTGAAGACTGTCCAGGTAACTGCGTAACTTCTGAAATTTAATAGAAGGAGGTAAACATTAAAATATAATAGAACTAAATTTAATAGGAGTTAAAATATAATGAAACCGATATATAGGGAATAGGAAGCTTATTAAATAAATAAAACTGTGCGTGATATAAAACTTGTATATGGAGTAACAAAATACAGGATCATAGCAAAGAGCAGTGTAAAAGTCAATTGAGAAAATTCTGTCATTTACATTAGACAGCTGTATGTTCTTTATTTAAAGCTGGCTGCTTTCATAATTCATCAAAATAAAATAGTTCTTTAATACCATTGTTTTTGCGACGATGGCCACTTACCATCAGGCGACCCGTCTGCTTTATCATCAGCCATTCCGGATGTTGGTAAAGAGCTTTGCACCAACACACGCACAAACATCCACACATAGATATAACAGACGTCCCATACGTATGTGTTAAGGTCGATGCAAACGTAACGTGTTTCACCCCGTACGGGACGGACGTGAAATTTTGGTAACATCGTTTCATAGAAAATCTAACATTTTAACAAAAAAATAACCGACTTCAAATGAAGTACATCCAATAAAAAAAGAATCATCGAAATCGGTTGGCGCGATATTGAGTTACCTATTCGTCCATTTATCGCGCATATACTTAATGCAAATTTAAGACTTATAGGCTTTTGACATTGATGACTTGTCAGATCTTGCTCGAAATTTATGTGGGACCACACGACAAGCACCAGCTTTCGATTAAAAAAAGAATCATCCAAATCGGTTCACCCAGTCCAAAGTTCTGAGGTAACAAATATAAAAATAAAAAAAACATACAGTCGAATTGAGAACCTCCTCCTTTTTTTGAAGTCGGTTAAAAATGTAAACGATAACGCATACGCCACAGAGGCACGCACGGGACGGGAACGGGGCACGAACGTATATTTATGCCTCGTCCACGTCCCGTCACCGTCCCGTCCACGTTACGTATACATCGACCTTAACACATACGTATGGGACGTCTGTTTTATCTACGTGTGGATGTTTGTACGTGTGTGTGTTGGTGTATAGTATACGTACCTCATGCGTGAGATCTCGCATCGGCACGACATGCAGTTGGCACGACTGCGGGGAGGCGTGGCTGAAACTTCGCTTTTCCACCGTTTGGAGAACTTTATCCTTCTCCGGACACGCCCACACTGCGCACCCCACTCGCTTGGCCAGGCCGAGGAAGAACTTCTCTTTACCTGCCAGTAACAGTAGATACACTTGTTATTATCATTTGTATTATTTGTTCTTGGGTTAAGTGTTCTGATGTTATTAAGGTTTAAGATCATTTATTTCTCAAAAGATTATAAATCACTTACTGAGAAACAATAATTACATTTAAATTACAACTTAAGCGTACTTACAAATAGTGGGTAGTTTAACATTTGTACTATGATCCGAATCAAAACTGGTAAATGACTCGCCCGGTTGCACCATAGAACGGTCGGTCGTGGTTAGCTAATCAGAAGTTATTTTTGTTATCAAGATTGCTTAATTCTGGATAAGTTTTTGTATGTATATTATTTGTTAATATTATTTATTGATATTGTTTATATTAATTGTTCATTTTTATTTTATTGCTAGAATAAAATAAAATAGTAATTTTTAAAAATTAAATTATTAAAGCTAATTGATGGAATTGAAATAAAATTTAAATTAATTGTATATAATTATTTACAAATGAAACTTTAAAATATAAATGAAGTTATTTTATCAATATTATCATTATTTTATAAAATTAAATTTGATTATAAAATTACATTTTAAAAGTTAGAATATAATAGGCGGATGTAGAATAGTGTACATAAAATGTGTTATTGTAAAATTATAGATTTTAATATTATTTTATATTTTTATAAATTAAATTAAAATTAAAATTGATTTGTTGTTGAAATATTATGTTGATCATATCGTTTCAAAATAAATTTAATTTGTTTATTAATAAGAATTATAATAACACTTGTATTAAGTTGATTTTACTTTAAGCAACCACTATAGATAAGTAGATGACATATTTAATAAGTACTGTTTCAGGGATTTTGTGAATATATGTATGGACTTACTATCTTTAATGTCTTTCGGCAACTTATTATATAGTTGTGCCCCCTCATATAGAATATTTGTTTTACCATATTTAGTTCTTGGAACACGTAGTATTATATTATTTGCACTTCGGGTTTTTATTTTTTGTATTTGCTGTTTTTTTGTGAATGTGACGCGACAGTGAATATCCTGTGTAATAATTTTTCTAACGATAATACATGTGTTATAGATGTAGTTTTGTTTTATGTTTAAGAGTTTGGTGTCTTTGTAGATTTTATTCGTTGGTGTTAGGAATTTAAAGTTGAATAATACTTTAATTATTTTATTTTGCGCGGTTTGTAGAGGTCGTAAATTAGTTTTAGTCGCTGATCCCCAGATATTTATAAGATAATCTAAATGTGGTTTGACAAGAGAGTTGTAAATTGTATAGCGTACTTTAATAGGTAGACATCGTATAATATTTCTTAATACTCCAGTTAGAGATATTAATTTAGAACATAATTTCTGAATATGAGGTTTCCACGTTAGCTTTTCATCTAAAATAAGACCCAGATATTTCTCTTGCTCTGATTTTTGAAGCGTTACATTATTGATGGTCAAAGGAGGATGATCATTCAGCTTTTTATTGATAGCAGAAAATATCATATACTTTGTTTTTGTTTCATTTATAGTTAGTAGATTAGTTAAAAACCATTCTTGTATTAAATTTAAATCATTTTGTGCCTGACATATTAAAGTTTCCACTGATGGCCCGAAGTAGAATAGACAAGTGTCATCAGCATACAGAGTTATACGACCGTGTAGACCTATTTCATGCATATTATTGATGTAGATCAAGAATAATATTGGTCCTAACAGCGATCCCTGTGGTACCCCAATTGTAATTGATTTCATGCTGCTTTTAGATTTACCTAACTTAACCATTTGATACCGGTTCGTGAGGTATGATTTAAATATATCTAATGCTGTGCCTGTGATCCCGACATGCTTATTTAGTTTTTCAAGAAGTAGACTGTGGCTAACGGTATCAAAGGCTTTTTTTAGATCTATAAAGATTCCTAGTGCAACTTTTTTTTCATCAATGCTAAGCTTTATGTCAGTGACAAGATCTATGGCATCTGTTAGAGTGCTTGATTTTGATCTGAAACCATATTGGCCTTTGTAAAGAAAGTTGATATAATCAAGATGTTTAATGAGTCTACTATGAATTACCTTTTCAAAAATTTTGGAGATAACCGGAAGAACCGATATCGGACGGTAGTTGCTGGGGTCAGATTTATCACCAGATTTAAAAATAGGAGTTACCTTCGCTATCTTTAAAGTGTCGGGAAATATGCCATTTTTTAGACATTCGTTTACACATTTACTCAGCGGTTCAGCTACTAAGGTTTTTATGCTTTTAATTATTTTAGCAGTTATACCATCTGCACCTGAACTTGTATTTGGTTTCAGGATGTCAATTATTCTAATGATTTCGTGGGTTGTTGTGGGCTCAAATTGCGATAGTTTGTGAGTTTTAGTATCTTCGATAGAACTTTGCTCGTAGTATTTTTTTGGAATTTTATTAGCTAAAATAGAACCGATTGTTGAAAAATAGTTATTAAAGTGTTCACAAACTTTTTGCTCGTCAGTTACCAGTTCTGATTCTATTTTTAATGTTGGTGATATACATTTGTCTCTTATTTTATTGATAGATAAATCATTTATTAAGTTCCACATTTTAAGAGGTTTTCCACTACACTCCTTGAATGCTTTACAATAATAGGTACTTTTAGCTGTTTGAATGTCTTCAAATGTCTTCCTTCTATCTAATAAATATTCTTTCTTGAGTTGCTCATTTTCTGGCTGATTCCTGGTTTCGATCCATTTAGTATTCCTCTGTTGAATTGATTCAATAATGTCTTTATTGATCCAGTCTGATTTCGGTGGGTTGAGGAATTTTACCTTCAAAATTTTGTTCTCGTTTATAATATTTATTAACATAGTTTCTAGTTTATTATAGTCATTATCTTCTATGCTACGTATATTTGCAGATTCGATTGATTTATGTAACGATGTGTAGTCTATTTTATCATAGGTGACTTTCTGGATTTTAACAGAAGGTGTTCTTAGAAGCTCGAAGTAGATTTGCTTATGATCTGACATTGCACTGTCTACTAGGGCTAGGTGATAATGATGTCCTTTTAAATTTGAACTCACGTGATCTAGAATAGTTTTGGAATCTGTTGTCTCTCTTGTGCAAAACTGTTTATTTACTTTGTTCAGTATATGATATCCATTGCTTGTTAACACTTGTTTGTATTCTATTACATCCTTTTTCTTCTCCAGTAGGTTATAGTTAAAGTCTCCTATCACTATAGCTCTTTTTCTCTGTCGTAGCTGCTCCGAAAAAATTTCTAAAAATTGTTCCGTGTTGGTTCTCTCTGGTTTGTATACTACTCCAACATCTGTACAGAATTTTTCCACGTGTATCCATAGGAAGTGATTGTCATCTATGCATAAGTTTTCTATTACGTTGTGTCTGATATCATTATGAATATAAATAGAGACTCCTCCTCCTCGGCTTTCTGTGCGAAAATTGAAATAGTGTTTGTAGTTTGGTATGTTCAAGGACTGCCCCTCGAATTCTGATTTTACCCAAGTCTCAGTGACTGCCACTACATGAATCGTGTTTAGAGCTTGTAATACACATTTGAGTTCATCCAATTTTCCTTGTTTAACGAGGCTTCTTGCATTAAGGTACAAGAATTTTAGGGCCTTTTTATGTGTCGTTATCTTATCATATCTATCTACGTTTTGGTATGTTACGAGTTCAGTTTTATGTTCTTCTTGTTTGCATGTTTCATGGGTTACTACTAGTTTTTTGGCTGTTGCTCAACTATTTTTGGAACACCTTTTATATATTTAATGGTAATGTTATGTTCACCGTTGCTTATTCGCGTTTTTAATTGGTCTTTAACAATTTTTAAATACTTTTGTTGCTGTGGGGTATTATCAGAGTAGATTTTTATGTTACCTTTAACTTTTGATCTGTTTTTTAGGATGCTTTTAACATCATCAAGATTGCTGAAACTAGCCTTTATAGATCTTGAGTACCCTGGTTTGTATTTACCTATGCGAATGCAATGTACGGGTGAACTGTTCACGTCTAACATGTTTATGATTTTCATTATTTCATTCATGTCGTGCTTAATTCTATCATCTGGCTTGGTAGAAATTAATTCAGGTACACCTGTTATTACAATATTCTTTTCTCTAAGTGAACGCTCTCGCATTTCAGATACAACTTCCTCGCAGTGATATACATGGTCAGATTGGTTTACTATCGACTTGGACGATACTTTTAATTGATTTATATCGTGTTCCAATGACTGTATTTTAATTTCAGCACTGTTATATCTATTTCTTAATTCCAATATCTCTTGTTTTAGTTTATTTTGTTCGAGTAAAATATTATCAGTTTTTTGTTCAATTGTCTGAGTTTGTTGTTTAATTGATGTAATATCATCAGAGATCTTCTTTAAATTGCTGTTTTGAGCGTTTGTGAAATTATGTAGTATGGATAGTATTTCTTTTTTGAACTCCTCGAATTTTTCAGCAATATCATCTTCGGGTTTTTTCCTCTTTCGATAAGTTATTTGTTGTGCTTCACCTTCCAAATTAAACTCCGGCTCCATCAGACGATCAACCATTCCACTGGGTGTTCCAGGCGGGCTTCGACGGACACTCATAATAATTAAGTATAAGTTAAGTATTAACCGTTGGTTATGATGTAGGTGAAGCCGGCCTGTCCGTTTGAATGACTCACAGTTTCGTTCGATGTCACCACGGTAGCACAGTCGAAAAAGGTGTTATAAACAATTTCTTCTTCAAAGGAGAACGAAGTTTAAAACAATACAATTAAGGTATATAGTCCTATGGCACTGACACAGATATTTTTTAATTTTTATGAACACGTCTAGCTCGTACGCTCGCTGTGCGTCAATTCACGTCAATTCAGTTATTAGAGTAGCTGACCTATAATTGAAAGACAACAAACACACGGAGAATTTTGAACATCTTTGGCCTATATGCGACAGATGTAATATAAATATCGAAAATTTCATATACCGGTATCAACCTAAGTAAAATATTTCAGAAATGGTATTTCATCACTGCATAAACTCTATCTATGGTCATATTTTATGACGATTATCAATATATTTTACAAATTATTAACTTCCTTAACGTAATATGTGTATTTGTACTTAACAATAATTACTCCGACATAGTGTTCGTACGTGGACGTGACCAAATTACAACCGTATCGATTTAGCGATTTGTCTCAGGAACCCTAAAAACTCACCAATAGTGTAAGTGCCGCAAACTATTAGCACCGACGTAAACTTCTTGCCAACTTTTTCGAGCGCCATTTTCTTCTGACGCAGAATATGCAGAGCCATCTCCAGACTTTGGTCTTGTGTGGGAAAATCGTACCGAGGGTTGCAGTAGCTGGGGAAATTACATAGTATTATATTTATGTATATTCTATGTAACTACGCCTCGACTCGATGACAGAATCACAGGCCCAGGACTCGTAGAAATTGTGCCAATCAAGAAAGATCTATGGACTAGCAATGGACTTCAAATGGCTGATTAGAAATATTGTTCTATTCTGATAGGAATAATCTCAAATCTAAATTTAAAAAACCCCTGACAGTTTTATTTACACTAAACATAGCTAAGAACAGTCTATTAAGTCACCTTTCAAACAAAAAACTAGATCAAAATCGTTTCATCCATTTGGAAGCTACGATGCCACAGACAGACATACAGATACACAGACACGTCAAACTTATAACACCCCTCTCCTTTTTGTTGGGGGTTAAAAACTAAATTGATATAAATTAATTCAATTCTGTGCATAGAAAATCCTATGCTATTCGTAACAATATACGATTCATTTTCGTATCGTATCGATGGCTACAAATTAACCTGATGTTAATGAAATGCATCATAAACGATTTTTATATTGTAAGTACTAACTACAAATAAAAGATGTAAACTAAAGCCACAATAACTGCAAAACTTACGTGGTATCGAGGTATATGGTATGTATGTCACAGTTCCAGAAGACCGGGTGTGACTCCATGGCGGGCGTGGCTCTAAAGTCGCCCGTATGAAGCAACGTCTTGCCGTTAGGAAGAGTAAATAGTAGCATCACAGCTCCGGGACAACTTAAAATAAATAAAACACAAAATAAATGAAAATAAACGTCCATTTAGGAACATATGCTCTTCATGTAATATAGAAAAAGAAAGATTAGTGAGAAGTGCTGGCTGACATTTGGGGTCAAAGTTATATCTCCACAGTTCCACACAACCTACCTCTAATAAACAATTTAAGACACCACACTAAAATAATCCTCCTAATATTATCCTACTATCCTACTAATATTATAAATGTAAAAGTTTATATGGATGTTTGATTAGGTATCTTAAACGCAAAAACTACTTAACGGATATTTATAAAATTTAGCACGTAGACTATGATCTGGAATAAAACCGAGTACTCATCGCACCCTCAGTGGAAAAAGGCATAAGTCATTAATATGATTGGAAAGAGGGACCAAAGCTGAATATGCTCAATTTTTTTCAAATTTTTATCATTAATCTTGACGGTTTTGTGCAAGAATTCGTAATGTAAATTCCTGTGTTCCTTACTAATATTTTAACAGTTTTTCTGCTCTCCTGTAAAATTGCAATTTTCATCTTACGCCTTTTTTCCACTGAGGGTACGTTATTATCCCGTAAAACGCGGAGAGACTGTTAGTAGTGTAATAAATTGGCCTTGGTGACTTACTGATTCGCGTCAATCGCTGTCACCTCCACGCCGTCCACTCTCACAGTCTCGTCGATATTTATCACGTGAATGTGTTTCACATTTACCCCCAGGCGAGAAATACACAGATCAGCTGAAAATAAAGTTATTGTAAGAAAGCGTATGTCGTGAGCGAGATCAGACACGATTTCTATCGGACGTATCGATGGTAAAATAATTATGGGAAAATAATTATCGATATTGTGAACAGCTTCATAAAAATGTTAAGCCATTAGGGAACATACCAAAACCACGTGACTCATTTAGGGGGGGAGGGGGGTCTTCAAAACACCACGCTTGGTCACAGAAGGGAGGGGGGGGGGGTTTAGGTTTTCGTTACGTAGTCAATATTCTCTAGGAAAACGCGCCTTTTCGAGTTCACACAGGAGAACACTGAAAAATTTGCAAAAAAAATATTGAAAATCGTATTTATGAATTACCACGTGAAAACTAGGGGGGGAGGGAGGGGGTCTTCTCATATACTACGGATGGTCACGAAGGGGTGGAGGGGGGTAAAAAGTTGGAAAAAATGGGTCACGTGGTTTTGGTATGTTCCCTTAGAGCCACCAATATTTTTGACTAGTGCGTTAATTTGAAAACATTGTGAGGAAACCTGTCTCATGTATAAATACGAGTAAGTACCGAACAGAAGATCTTGTGATATGTACTTTAATAGTAATATTTTGCAAACATACGCAAAACTTTTAACAGTTATAGGTGCGTGAAGAATTCGAACCCAAGCATTCGATTAAAAAGACAAACTAAACAACTATAATATACCGTTTACCTGTAATTTGCGTACAAAACAATGCCTTATTGAAGCTCTTCTTCAGTCCAGAATAGTGATCCGAATGAAAGTGAGTCAGGAAATAATTCTTGACCCCTGGTATATCGCCGTAACAAAATGCATCCACCGCGAAATGAGTACCTGAAATTATTATATCAAAAATCTGTTATTTCATAACAAAATAAAGTCTTTCAACCAATAAAGGTACAACTAGGTTACGGACGCGGAATGGCTTCGGTGACCACTACACAGTTTTTATAATCCTTATGGTTAAAAACATATTTTTGAAAGTTGACACTAAACAATCATAATCGACTTTGAAGTTGTGTTGTGGGTGGGAGCACATGGGTGAATTAAGTAAAAAAGGATTATTATACCAACTTCAACACCATTGGAATTAATGATAATGTTATCAACAGCTATCTAGCTTCTAATAGTGACCCCGAATACTTAAGACTCGAGTTCGTGGAATTGACCTTTATGTAACAGACTAATTTGTGCTCGATACTTGCGCCGGCCGTGAATTTCGTGATGCCTGATAATATCAATGTTACGACACAGGAAATTCTCTAGAGGGAGTGAACATAATGAAGTCATTTATTATAATCATTTTATGATTCAACTCACCAGCAACAATTTTATAATGTGGAATGTCTCTTGGAACGACTGCAGTCTTGCTAGTTTTGGTCTTACTCGGCAAGTTGAATTGCAAGGAATCTACATTTCTTCGTCTCGGACTACACGAACTGGCGCTCTCGTTTTTGCATCTTGGCGACGGTAACTGAGGAGCCCCAGAGTTAGATGTCCTTATTTGTGACATCGGTGACATTTTCGACGACCTCGATAACACATTTTCTTCCTTACTAACTCTACGCGACAGTCGACCGATACCATCAGATCGAGCGGTATCGGCCCTCGCAATCCTGCTCATGTCATCATGCCCTAATACATCATTTTCACAATTTCGAGCACTATTACGGAATTCAGAATTTATCTTCTCTTTATTAGCAGTTATTCCATTCAAATCTTTGGTTTTTTTAAATAAACTATCTATACGAATCTGATTTACTTTGGCACCATCCACTGAAACTTTCCCATTCTTTCGCGCAGATCTCGTCGCAGACTTGCCCTTTTTACCGCTAGAAATTTTGCTCGGCTCTTGGATTTTCCGCCTAAATGATTTATAACTTGGTGGTTGAACAATAACATGAGATAATTTCTCAATGGCATTTGTGTTTAAAATAAGAACTTTTGACTGATCTTCTGAAGTTGACTGATTTTTCTTTTTTATTTCTAAGTTGACAGACACTAATTGCTTTCTATTTGTTTCCGGAATTAATTTATTGACATCATGCGCCTGAGAATTAACACGTAATTCTTGTGAGTTAACATCTGATTCTTGTGAGTTGCCAGTTAACTCACAATCAATATTCGTATTGTTTTCTACATGAGACACTAATATTTTTTTGATGCTACTATTTTTCGTGGTCACATTCACATCTTTACAATCAGTGAGAGCAAATGACAGAGAATATAATGTTTTTTCGTATATAATTGTGTCTTGAGATTGGTCTATATCGTGGCCAATTTCAGTAGCAGAGGATACAGATACTAAAGATACCTTATTACTAAGAATAACACAATCTTCATTTTGTTCTGCTAGACAACTTTGATCAGAAGTACTGAAATTCTGTACAACTTCAGGTGTAAAATATATTGTATTACTGTTCAAATCAGTTGCAGAAGTTTTTTTTACATTGCTCTGTACTTTATCTAAATCAGTCTCATTTATAAATGCATTTTTATCATTACTTGTACTGGGTTGTGATTTGTCTAAGATATTTTCTTCAGTCTTTGAAGCATGTATCTCCTAAAATCGTAGTTAATAATATATTATTAGAAGTACAGAAATATACTCAAAAACATACACAGAAATCAATCATTTACTTCATTCACCAAATTCCTTGGGTTCTCAAGTACAGGAATACTGCTGGTGATTTCAGTAGACTCCTCTGGCTTCAGAATATGAGGGACCTAGGTCAAGAATTCAAAACAAATAATAATTTTTACATGTTTTAAACACAGGTTTTAAATATACAAATAAGTCCAGAATATCTTAAAGAACTTACCTCTTCCACAACTTTCTTTGGCAGTTCATTGTTTCTCTTAAGAGACAGTAACCGTCTCTTGAAAGTTGGTTTCTGTAACAAATCCAATACAGTGTAGTAAATTTTCTGTTCTCTATTAGTAATGGAATAGTTACTGGATTATTTTATTTAAATCACACAAGAATGATGCCTGTAATGCCTTCCTCTAGTGGAAGGAGGCAAGTTCTGATCTCTTATGCTTGTGTATGTATTAAAAAATTATGTTTGTGTGCTAAACTATAGGATGCTTGATGATAGCAGTGCATTATCTTGTTGCACTTGTTGTAAAAGTGCGAGCAGGGTGAAGCATATTGCACCTAAGTGCGAGTGAGCGCACAATATGCTTCGCCCTGTCAACGAGTGGAAGAAGGAGATCCTGCACTACTATAACATTGTTTATCAGCAGCATCACATCCCTTTTAAATTTTTTTGGAACACATAGTAAAGAACAATGACAATATAATAAGTCAATGAACATTATTATTTGGGATATCAGGCTTGGGATAGCTATTCCAAGGGCCAAGGGTTTGATCTATTGTGGTTGGAGTAGGCCATTGCTGTCCTAGGAAGCCGAGAATATAACAAACACAACTTTAACATCTAATAGTGGGGTAAAAACAGTATAGATCACCTTGTACACCACCTTGTGTACCTTATACATAGATTCCTTATATTATGAAAAGAAACACTAAGAAACATATTTTCAAATTACATGCCATAAAAGATATAAGTATTAAATAAAATAAGATATAGATATTAAATAGACTTTCAACTTGGGATTTAATTTTATTCAGCTCATCCACCTTCCTGAACTCATTCTTTCACTTGCACATTAAATTAATATAGTTACAACTATTCTAAATATTTAAAACAAAAAAAAACATGATTACCTCCCCCAAAATTTCATTGGCATCCTTGGCTACACACGGCTTCCGCTTTAGTGATAGTGATATATTTCTTGGTGGCTGGAGACAAGATAAAATATTTATTAAAATAATTTAATTGGTGAATAATTGAATTGATGAGAGACGAATGCATGTTACAGAGATAAGAATGTTGAGATGGATGTGTGGAGTGACGAGAATGGATAAAGTGAGGAATGAGTATATTAGAGGAAGTGTGAAAGTGGCAAAAATGACAGAAAAGTTGAAAGGAAACCGATTGTCATGGTATGGGCATGTGATGAGGTGTGAGGAAACGCATGTGACGAGAAGAGTGATGGATATGAATGTGATGGATAGACGAAGGGGACGAGGAAGACCTAAGAAAAGATGGATGGATTGTGTTACAGATGATATGAAAGATAAGAGAGTTAGTGTTAAGATGACGGCTGATAGGGAAGTATGGAAGAGGAAAACATATTGCGCCGACTCCAAATAAAATTGGGAAATGGGCAGGATGATGAATACCATTTCACAAAGTTTTAACACCATAATTTGCAGCAGTTTCCCATAGTTCGTGAATCGTGTATTCTTTAAAGGATATTTATTTCCTCAGTCTGTTTCACAACTAGACAGGGATGGATATGCTCCAGGCTCCAGCCCTCCAGAAAGTATGTTATGTGTACATTGTAAAGTAACCATAAAGACTCCCACAGTAAGGTTCACAATTGAATAAGAATTTGTAAAGAAATTATATACAAAACTTAACAATTAGGTACGGTTTATGAAAAATTTACCTGTGACAGTTCACAATTTTGGCCGACCGAATTCACTAAAGAGGAAACTGTATTATTCATATTTTAAGAAAATAAATTCATTGTTCATGTAAATAAACACTATCCGGCTATTATGTTAAGTTAATTAATGAATTTAAATTATGGATTTATTTGAAATATTTATATAAATATAATTTAAAATTCACGAATCAATAATTGACACTTGACAGACGTTTGACACACACATACATGACTGATGACATACAGTGTTGCCAACTCGGTATCAGGTTTTGGGGCTAAACACAGTTTAAAAAAGGGCTAGATTCGTCCAATACATTGAAAATAGGGGCTATTGCTTAATTATCAGAGGTGACGGCGAAAAAAAAAAGGTCGTCAGACGCTCTACAAGTATGATAATGGTAATTTTTTTCGACATCTTTCACTACATTTTATCGTGTTTTTGATCGATTGCATCAAAAACTTCGTGGAAAACCTGAATTTATCCCTTGATTCTCAAGATGGCGGTAAATGATTTTGGGGCTAAAAATTGGGCTAGGTGCTAAAAAAATATTTCAGGGGCTGAAAACCCGTAAAAAGGGCTAGATCTAGCCCCGAAAGGGCTAAATTGGCAACACTGATAACATATTGAAATTAGGGATTAGGGATATTCACTTAATATCGATATAAAGAATTCGTTCGATGTTTGCTATACAATATATTGGATTGATTCGATGTTTTGACAAATATTTATTGTATTTGATATATCGATATTTATTTATAGAAACATCGAATACTTATTTACTTTTTTATTTTTTTGTCGAATCTATTAAAAAAACTAAGTAATTTAAACCCTACTTGATAATTTCAATTTTAAATAAGGATCAATAAGATAGTGACATCTGTGGGCGTTTTTCTCAAAAGTTGTTCGTTATGTAACGGAATTCCGTAATTTCAAAAATGAAATTTTTGCAGGAAGTTATTTTTTAATTGATTAAGAATACATTAAATTATAAGAAAATAGTAATATTTACCAGGAATATGTATATATTTTCCGGTAAATTAAACTCAAAGTTGTACTCTGCCAATGAGGGGTTCCTTTACGTCACTAAATCAAGTTGTTATCAAATAAATACCGGCCAGGTATTTGAATAACAGCTTTTATTATTTGAATCTTTATTAAAATCAGTCTTGATAAATGTATCACATTGAGATTTATCTAGTCATATAAATGTGATTTAAGTCCAATATATAAGATTACGTCACTTTTATGTACGCATCACTTCACAACGATTCTTTTTATGTGGCTATAAGACACGTATGACATATTTATATAAACACTTTGAAAGCATGTTGTGTTAGTCCTTATTTTTAATATCTTATTACACACTATTCATATCATTAAACAGAAAATTTTATTTAATAAGCACATCCAAAATAGGACATGTTACGGTAATGGAAGATGACGTTACGTATGGAAAACATAAGGCATGGTTTCCATTGTATAAACAAATAGATTATCAAAACGAACTCTTCTTAATTAATAATTAGGCCACAAGTGTTTAAAATTAGCTCACATTGTATAGGAATTACTTAACTAATAAACAAGAACTATATAATGTTTAGAGTAATGACAATTTTATTATTAAAGATCGTTCAATACCTTTAAGAACCATTACTAATAAAAGTGTAATTGGTGATAACCGTGCTAATTAAATTAAGATAAATTAAATAAATTAGAGGTAGGTACTTAGGTAGGTAACTATTATTAAAGATTAATGTCTATAATATTTTGAGCTAGACGTCATATCATATCATCATAGTCAGTTAAATCTTTTTTTTTGAGTTTTTTCCAACCTCTTCAACTCATTTTTTTGTGTTCTTCATATTTTTCTGGATTCTGCTTGATCTTCTGTCAGTACCGTTTGGCTCGCTCTGCAGCCGTCAAAGCCATTCTACAAGTCTAAAAATAATGCAATTAAAAATAATTAGCATTTTTATTATATCCAGTTTAAATCTTTATTATATCCAATATAATATATTTAAAATCAAATATCATATCAGATTAAATATTAGCAATCTAAACAGTGCTTAAGAATTCCAATACGTCACATTTTGAGCTCCTTTAATACATCACGTTACGTAATAGCTGTGACGTATTCCGCCGGCCTTCAATCAAATCGAAATTACACTTAAATCAAAAGAATTTTCTAAAAACTATAACTATAACCAGAAAATATAAAATTATTGTGATATAAACTACACAAACTTAATGTAAAACAATAACATTTACCTGCAAAAAAGCCAGTTCGTAGTGGAACAATAATTTAGGACGTGTGACGGACCACCACTTCGAACGACTTTTTCGGCAAAACTGCTGCTCAAAATTTTATATGGCGGATATCTTGGGACAAGGAATATTGCTTTTATTCAAAATCAATTGTTATTGTGCTAGTTTTTGAATTTAAACTTGACCAAAACCGACGTGACGTATTGAGGAATTTCCTCATGACACGATTTTAAAGACGATGAAAATGTTAATTTACGTTACGTTTAACTCTTAAAGTCTTTCAATAATGTTGAATCTTATATTTTAGACATACAATCTTTTCAAAAAACAACTCAATCAATACCAAAAAGAAATGAGAACGATAAAAATATTCACTTGAAATATTGTAACTGAGGGTGGACACTCAAAATTTGCCATGTTTTTATTCCTATTTTGCGATTTTTTTAAGATTCCACATTATTCAGTAAAGTTCAGTGTATATTGTGATAGAGTTTATTAGATGTTTTATCGATATACATAAAAAAAAACATGTTTTGAAGCAATGTCTTGCTGATAACCGACTAAGAAGTTGTAGGACATGGTAAAATTGTAGTGAACAACGTTTGAGAAAAACGCCCCTGTAAGTGACCAGCTTTATTACCTCTATAGTGCTCTTCAATTAAAATCTGCAGTTGGGAGTAATCTTGGTAGCATTAAAATAAGTGTCTTTTATATCTTAAAAACCATTATGGACAACGGACATAATAACAGTGTTACTCAAGTTCAGCAAAGGTAATAACTATATATATTACTAGATAATAACATTGCATATAATATAACATTTTAATTTTAAATGATTTTTGAAATATAAAAGACACGAATCCAACGCTACTAAAATTACGCCCAACTGCAGATTTAGTTGAAGAGCAAGTTATAATCTATCCTGACAGATCGCATAGATCGACCATTCACTCTCGATGTATTTAATCTGTAGGTATTGATTTATTTGTAAGAATTTATAAGTCCAATTTATGAAACAAAATTCAAATGGCAATGAATGATGAAACAAAAAACTTACTTACTAAAAAACTACTTACTTATTATCACCGTATTTTCTAATAAAATTCATTTTACATAAAGGCATAGAAATACATGCATAACTTATAAAGTTTTATAATTTTTTGATTATTATTTATTATTTTTCCAAAAAAACTTTGGGTGATTTTAGGGGTTTAGATTTAGTTTTAAGGGTAAATATTGTTGATAGCAACACAACTACTAGGTAACACTGCTACTTGCTTTATAAGATTGCCTTCAAATACTAAACTATTGTCAGAACTTCTGTCTTATCCGAACGTTTATTTTCAAAGGCTGCCCAAATAGTTAATCAACAAAAAAATTGAATGAAAGGTAAAAGATTAAGTAAGCTTTTATTTTTGTAAAGTTTGTCTAAAGAGCATTGGTAAAGTGAAAGTATGTTTTTGCAGGGAATTTACTAAATATGTGTACTAAATATTGTCTTTTTTTCTATTACTGTTTTGAAGTTTTCTAGTATATAATAAAACATTTATATTAATTTGTCGTTTTTATTTCACTTACAAATGTAAGTATAACTCATCTCAGTCATTTCACCACTATCTTAGTAGTACAATTCTATTCAAGTACCACTCATAGAAAATTACTATTATTACACTACTAATTTAGCTATGTTACTCTGATCTCTGATTCTACATTTACACATACGAAATCAAGGACTACAAACGTTGCGCGTTTCACTGAAAAAAGGTATTATTAAATGTCACTGAAAAGAATTCGTTATTTAAAAAATATCAATGTTTTTTTAGCGATATACCGATAAATATCGATGTTGGTATCCAATATTTTATATCAATATCGATATATTTTTAAGTGGGCATCCCTTATTGAAATGAAGTATTATTTGACACATAGATATAGAAGTAACTTCTATATCTATGATTTGACATTCACATCTTTGCAGTGCTGCCAGTAAAAATTTCTCGATTCCCCGCGCAGTGTTGTCAACTTCCCGAAATTTCCCGCTTCTTTTCTGGAAATGATATTTTTGGAATATAAACACTATTTCATTTTATACAAAACTTTTAAAATAAATACTACTATAATACATTTTTATAATACACCTTGTATAAAAATTAACTCTTACATCTACAGACTATAACATCCACACTATTCAAAACAAAGTAAGGACCACGTGCATTTAAATTTTAGTACAGGTACAAAAAAAAAGTTAAAAAGTTTTTTAAATCTTCAGTAATCCTTATTTTTTTGAAGTAGCATATTATTTTTGCAATATTTTAGGCCAGTAGTTAGTATTCTCCGAAAATTCCAGATCTTTGTGTCAAAGTCAAAGTTATGGTCAAAATATTTTATTCATGTAGGTATTACTGAGACACTTATGCACTTCTTCATTTTTTTAACTTTTTGGAAAGGTACTCTGTCATGGAGGAGAATAAAAGCCGCAAAGAAACTCCTCAGCACATCTTTTTTTTAAATATTACTTTTACACATTTTTTTATAAAAGAAAATAAAGAATAAGTTTGTGGTCCATGCAGAGTAATATATCCATGGTGCGGATATATTAGGTGCATTCACCATAAATCTATGCTTTCCACCAATGATGAAACTTATGTCTTTGCTTTCCGAAGTTTCCACCAATAGGATTTTCAGCTTTTGAGGGTTGGTCCCACGTCAGTAGTACACATCTATGCACGTCAGTGTAAACTGTAACATCTTAAAAGTATTGCCATATTTAGTATTATTTTATATCAGAAACATTTTGGTAAAGTAAGACTAAGCTTTGATAAAAATAAGTACATTAAGTCAAATCACTACTTCACTATCTAGACCAAATTGACATTTAAAGTGTCAAAGTTTTTGACGAAAAATGATTAAAGTACTCTTCAACTAAATCTGCAGTTACCATAAACCATTTTTGGACAATAATAGCCTTGAATTCATCAATAGTAATAACGATATATGTTACAAGATAAAATAAAACAACATAAAATATGACATCATAATTTTTTCAATGGTTTTATAAATAAAAAAGACACTTATTTCAATGCTACCAATATCACGCCTAATTGCAGATTTATTTGCAGAGCTGTTTACTATCATGGCTGGTGGCAAACTGATTTTGATTTGAATCATTGTTAATTTATGATTTGAAACATGTATTTTTTAGAGACAACAACTCATTATTTTACTATTACTATTACTACGGCATTATTATTTACAATGTGACATTAGTTTTTGTCAAATCGGTCCAGTGAATTACGTCCAACTCAGAGTCACTAACGGTACTTAGTAAAGAATCACCATACTAATTCTGTATTATGGAGCGATTTGGGTAACCGTTAGTGACTCTGAGTTGGGGCGTTAGTGATTCGACTATAATTGAAAAGTAAAAAGGAAGTACTTAACTATAGCTTAATTTAAATTTATAATACTTTATAAGTTTTATAATATATTACGTTTGTTACCAAATATATCTTACAAATATTTAAAAACAAAAAGAAAAAGAGGATTTTTGCTCTGGATGTATTTAGTATTGTTTTAATTTCTGGTCACACTGTGCTGCAATAGCGCCACGGATTTTATTACAGATTACACTTCGCTATATAGTAGAAGTAGCTGAACCGGCGAACTTCGAACTGCCTAACAACTCCCAAGTGGACTGATGACCTGAAGAAGACAGTGGACAATTGCTGGATTCAGAAGGCTCAGAGCCGATTAGAGTGGTGCTAGTTAGAGGAGGCCTATGTCCAGCAGTAGACCTCCAAGGGCTAATGGATGGATGGAACAACTCCCTTCTCTCCCTCTCTCTGTGTTATGCACATGAACGTTCCTCGTGAACCATTCTGTCTAATAATGAAACCCACTAGTAGCAGGCTGGTAATATTGATGGTGCTGGAAGTTTATGGATCTCCGGACTTTTGTAGATAATCTATAGATTTTTGACTTTACGTTCGTACGTTATGATTAGAGACTAGAGTGACGTTCTACGGAGTTTTAAAAATTGGATCTGGCAACACTGCTGTGCTGTGAGTGAGACGTGAGTGTGAGTGACACGAATTTTTAGTTGGAGTTGAGATACATTTTTGTTAGGAGTGTAATCTTTGTTGTGTGGAATTATTTCGGGAGTTCCTATGAAAATCTAATTATTTGAACGGCAATATTTTTATCAATTAATCTCAATTTAACCTGGAAATAGTGTGGATGTGAGTATATTTTTGGATATCACTTTTTTGTTAGGTTAGACATGCATCAATATCTGCTGACTGTCCAGAATGATTTCCAATAATTATTTATATTTAGCTTATTTTAATTAGGGGCTGAAAGTGGCTTTTTGTTTTGTAAATGCTGACAGTACTATTTATACTTACGGGTTGAATTCGTAACATTTTTTACACTTCAGTGAATCTCTGTAAAAATCGATATTAAACACCCGAAGGCGAGCATTGCAAAACGTAAATAGTGTATGTAAAAAATATGTTTTAACAGCATTGTTGATTGGCATAACACTACTACTCGAGATCACAACTATAGTAATTCAGCATGGAATTACCAAGTTGATTTTGTTAGTAATCTATCTGTTTTCTGTTAACACTATGAATTTATATAGGTTTATATTCATTAGAACCATGACATGTATGTAAAAAATATGTATTAACAGTATTATTGATTGGCAAAATGCTATTACTCAAAATCATAACTATAGTAATTCTGCAAGGAATTACCAAGTTGACACTTAACTATAGTTAATCTGCATGGAATTACCAAGTTGATTTTGTTAACAATCTATCCGTTTTCTGTTATCTCCATGAATTTATATAGGTTACATATATTTTATATTCATTAGAACCCTGACACCTTTGTAGTGTCTGTATTTATTTCATGATTATTTTATTGTATATTTTATGTATTATTTATAAACATGTTAAAATATTGCTTGGGTGATTTCCACAACTTCCACACAAGGCGAAGAAGACAACAGACTTATGGAAGTTATTAGACATAAGACACAAGGAGTTTGATGTAGTGTTGTGAAAGAACAATAGAAAATCTGCAGAGATGTCTAAAATGGCGGGGACAAGACGAGCCCGTAATCAGGCAACATCTTTGGCTATACCTCGTCAATCTTCTGTGTCTGATAATGGCAAGACACGCCAGAGTTTAAGTCCAGATGTCCTCGCTGCTATGAACAAGGAACAACTTCGGGTCGAGTGTCGGAAAAGGGGTCAGCGGTCTTCTGGCAACAAAAACGAACTGGTATTATAGCGGTTACGTTTTGGTGTGCTTTTTTTATTTGTTTGCGGCCAGTGCTGTGATGCTTTTCTTCATTTGTATTTAGAACACAGGCGTGCAGTCCATACACACTTAGGCAACCCTTTAAGAAAATCAATTTTACTGTACCTGAGTTTAGGGTATTCATTGATTATATCCAATAATATTTTTTTGTTTCTATAAGAGTATAATAATAGTTTATATTATAGTATATTGGTAAAGAACAATGCCCAACTGCCATACATCGTTTTATTTCATTTTCAACTTTAGCGTCTTAAAATAAAAAAAAATCTAGAAATCGCCGCTTTAATTTCTGAGCTTAGATATATAAGAATTTTCAGCAGACACACCCCAGAACCAAAGTATTTTGAGATTGAATTCTTATAACCATTGAGTCATAGAGTAGGGGAGACTTATGGCCGCCTGTAATTTTTACCATTATTTTATTCTGACTTTTTTTTGATTGACAACCGGATATAGAAATTTGACATCATTACATTTGTCATACCAACATTTATAACGAAATTCTGTCTGTAATATTGGCCATAAGTCTCCCTTTAGGTTGCTTGATACAAGCTATGTATCGAAGAGAGTGCCCGAATGAAAATTGACATTGTTGACATCATTGTTATTATAGTCAATTCATCACTTATTAATAAAATTATTTTACGCTGGGTAATACGGGTATAGGTATTAATTTTAAAATACGTAAAAAAAATATTGAATTGCTTCGGTATAACTGACGTTTAAAGACGCTAACAAAAATAAAAAATAATTTTTGGGCATTGTTCTTTGAGTCATTGGTAATTTTATTAGTGGGTAAAGCCTATCTGCCAGCAATGGATTGCATGCTACAGAGTTAGGAATCTATGTGAAATATGTTTCACATCACAAAGTATAGGATATTGTTTGTTATTCATGTTTTTATAATTGTGTGATTACTATAGTGCACTTATTTATTTGTATTTAGCCAAGCCTGTTTATGTTGCGTTGGCTGCAATGTGTGAGAGATGCCAAGGTAAATAATTACTTGTTGTTGTTTATAATAATGTATCACTCCATTATTTATTTATTAGTTTCTACATTTATCACTTTATATAATATGCCATGTTCCCAATAATTCATAAATATTCTTTAATGGCTTCACATAAAATTATATTCATTTATAGCGCACTGTGACCTTACGTCACTTAGGTCACGCTTTTCCGTGTGTAAAGTAGCCCTTTTTTGCACGGTGCGAAAACACATTTTGAGTTTCTCTACTAGTGCACGGCGTTTAGCACTTTCGCTGCGCTTGGTCGCTATTTTCACGCCGTGCAATAATAGACGACTTTATTACGTCACGTAAGGTGTAAAAAAACCGGGCAAGTGCGTGTCAGGCCACGCGCAATATAGGGTCCCGAAGTATGTAGTAAGTTTATTAACTATGTATTACTCATTAACTACTTATGCTAACATAGCCGTGATAGTTTTCCTTGTAAATTCATTATACAATCTATTTTTGAGAATTTTTTCTTGATTTTTTTTTAATGCTTTGAGCAGGCAAACGAGCAGACGGGTCACCTGATGGTAAGTGATCACCGCCGCCCATGGACATTAGCAACACCAGGGGCGTCACCAACGCGTTGCCGGCCAAGAAGATGACGATAGACCCACCTCTTGAAGGACCCCATGTCATAGCTTAGAGGGAACACCGATGCAGGTAGTTTGTTCCACAGTTTACACGTGCGAGGTAAAAAATTACGTGAGAGCCGGACTGTGGACGAACGCCAGGTATCCAGATAGTGTTGATGGAACCTGGTACGTGATGTACGGTGACGAAAATTAACTGCAGGTAGTAAGCCAAACAGTTCTTCAGAACATTCCCCATTGTACAGACGGTAGAATACGCAGAGAAAGCCTAAATCTCATCTCAATTCAAGCGATTCTAATCCGTCTGTAAGCTTGGGATCGTCGACAAGACGAACGGCTCGCCGTTGAATTCGATAGAACGGATCCACTTGGCTAGCTGGGGCTACGGCCCAAAGGTGGGAGCAGTATTTCATGTGAGGTCGAATTTGCTCCTTATAGAGCATCAACCTGTGCTTAGGCGTGAAGTACTGCTTAGCTCTATTGAGCACTCCCAATTTCTTTGCGGCTAGTTTGGCTTTACTAACCAAGTGGTCCCGAAACTGAACTTAATTCGAAATGTCGACACCTAGGATCCCAATGCTTTTAGAGATGTTAAGAGGAATGTTCTGGAACTGTGGTGCTGTGACAAACGGGGTTTTTTTAGCGGACTTTAAACAAAATTAGCACTTTAAAGCCAAATATTTCGCAAACCGACCCCTAATTCCAAAAATAGCCTTAGAAGACCCATAATATTTTTGAAAAACCTTTTCAACGATATCCCACACTATAAGGTGCGCGACGAGTAAAAAATTCATCCTCCCGTTCGCGTTACCTGTAGGGGAGGTACCCTGAAAAAAATGTTTTTCAGTATTTTATTCTACAATTCTGAAGTTTTAATACTCGTATATCCTTGCCAAATTACAGCTTTGTAGCACTAACTAAGGGTCTCAGCGCTTTGCTTCAGACGGACGGACATGACGAAACTATAAGGGTACCGATTTTACTTCGGAATCCTAAAAAGGACTACTTAGGTCACGAAAAGTACAAGAACTAAGAAATAACGCACAAAGTAAAGTCTTAAAAGTGCGGTTTAATTAATGTAACTCTGCGTTATAAAATTATAGAAGATACTCGTGACTTAAGTTTACTATTATTGCACGGTGTTTAACATTGCACCCATGCAATAATAAGCGTTTATTCATTTAGGTAATTATTTTTTATGTAAAATATACTACAACCCCATGTGTAGGGTTAAAAAGCACTAACTTGTTAAGAGCCCATTTGCTCTTAATTAATTAATCTAGATTCATCTCTGAACTTAAGAATGAAATAAACTGAAGTTTGGATTAATTATGAGACATAATTTTCCCTTAAATTTTGTTATATTTTTAATATTCTCAATTTTATTTTTAATTTTAATATTTTACAAATTTCGTTATTTTTTTTATCAAGCAAAACAGAGTGTTTGTTAAAAGAATCATTCTCATTTTCATTTTATTTGTTCATATTATATTTTTAATAATAAGTGCATTGCATGCATATTTGCACTACATGCGTACATGGTATTATACTTAACATCAAATAGTAACAATGTAAGCAAATAAATAATGTCATAATGACGAGATGTGGTCGAAAGACTGACTGTCTTGGCATAGTGCACGATTGAAATTATACGCAATTATCTACTTTATACTTATACTTTCATGTGTAAGTGTTAGATAATATTTACGTAAATATCTCTACGACTTTCTACCAAGTTTATTCAAGTGCATGCAACACCGCTGCAGGTGGAATCTCCATCATTGTGCATTCATCCAACCGTTTTGCTCTGTATTACGTGGTACGTAATTATTATGGGTTTCCTTCAAGTTCCTCGTAGCAGATTGTTGAAATTGCGATCGGGAATTCTTCGATTTCGTACTTGGCATTCTGCGCAAGTGTTTTATATTCTGTTATCCCAACGTTTAAAATCCGTAAACTGCGGTACATGTTGAGTTATCAATTTTAAAACAGCTTTTTATAACCCAATTGGGGAACTACTGAGCACTGACAATATCTTATATTTTAACTCCATTGAAAGAATTATATAATGAATTTTGTATTATATAATTTGATATAATATTAAATTTATAATAGTATATTGTTTTGTATTGCAATTCATATTTAGTTTGTATTTATGTGACTGCCTTCGTTGTTTTCCCTTTGCCCAAAAGTTGACTGGCAGAGAATGCTTTTAGCATTGAGTCTACCTTTTGTTCTTATACATTTGTATTGTGCAATAAAGACTAAATAAATAAATAAATAAAGAATATAATTTTAGGAACTAATAGAAATATTGCTTAAAAAAAATAACAAACACCACCTTTTTATTTTAATTTAGTACTAGATAACTTTATTATGACAATCAAATCAAAACCTCACAAAACAAATCCTCCCACTAATTAATTCTACGAGTACGCAATCCGGCAGAGCTTCCGCTCGCAAAGACGTTCGAGAGCAAAGTGCCGGTTACTGCCCAGCGCACGTCTATTTATTGGCACTACCCCCTCCACGCCACCATTTTCTTCGAGACTGCTAACACGGCCTCTCCTGTCTACGCGTCGTCCACGGCCGCGTCTTGGACGTTGGGAAGCCCACCGGGGCTTGCAGAATCGCCTTCGATGTGGCATCCAAAAGGACCGGCCACAGCCAGGTCGGGGTGGACCTTAGGCGAAAGCTGCTCACCACCGTCGGTGTCCTCGTTGTTTTCGCTGCCTGTAACCATGAAATAAATTTTTGAACAGCTCTAAGGTGCACAAATATGCCTAGCTCAAACATTCATCACTCTTTCGAGGCCCTGACACATTCATCATCGAACATACAAATTTAAGAATAGGGTTACACAGAAGAACAAGATCAATATCCTGAGCTTCCGCGAGACCCAGGCCTCACAAACGTCTTGCATACGTTATTTCTTACATCACAGGCTTTCTATCACAGACATACAAATTTGCACATGTAGGGCAATACCCCGCAGTTTATTGCCGCTAGAACGTCCCGCAGTCCGTCTCTACATGTGTTGGGTATCCCGCAGTTTACCCTCACTCAAGATAATCCAACCGGATATCTCGAGTGCTGCTGGTGTCAAAATGCCCCCACGGAACACGTGGCGTAACTTCCCGCAGTCCGTCCCCACGTGCTTCGTTTGATTGGAAGCATTCTGAACCAAATTCGAATGTCCCGCAGTCCATTCTTGAACGTCCCGCAGTCCGTTCTCACGTGCTTCGTTTGTTTGGAAGCATCTTGAACCAAATTCGAATGTCCCGCAGTCCATTCGTGAACGTCCCGCAGTCCGTTCTCACGTGCTTTGTTTGTTTGGAAGCATCTTGAACCAAATTCGAATGTCCCGCAGTCCATTCGTGAACGTCCCGCAGTCCGTTCTCACGTGCTTCGTTTGTTTGGAAGCATCCTGAAACAAAATTCGAATGTCCCGCAGTCCATTCGTGAACGTCCCGCAGTCCGTTCTCACGTGCTTCGTTTGTTTGGAAGCATCCTGAAACAAAATTCGAATGTCCCGCAGTCCATTCGTGAACGTCCCGCAGTCCGTTCTCACGTGCTTCGTTTGTTTGGAAGCATCCTGAACCAAATTCGAATGTCCCGCAGTCCATTCGTGAACGTCCCGCAGTCCGTTCTCACGTGCTTCGTTATCTCGCATTGATGCAACTTCTCGTCACCGTTCAGATATTCACAGGTTGCATGTCCATACAACTGTCATTGTCACTTAGTTTATCTGAAACACACACAAAAACAACAAAAGACAAAAACACGAAATGTCTAATTGTTATTTTTCTGAACTGAGGGTAGATGATTTTGTAGTTTACGCAAACCACCATTCTAACCAGTTCTTTCTAATCAATCTTATTTTAAGGAAATCCTTGCATGTTCCAGTTTTTCGAAGCACAACATTCTTACACAAAATAAAATTTACAAAATCTTAACTCTGAAAATTCTGTCAGGTGTTTTTTTTTTGACAGTTCAAGATGACGGCACCATTTACACTGCTTGACTTCCAGTGTTTATTACACAAAAATACTATCGGATTTTTTGAAGAAATAAAAATATGCCATACCAAATCGCTGTCTTATAACCTCAAACCTTAATCCTTATTTTACATGCAGCGAGCATGTTTGTCCACTGTTTGTACATCATATCTGAAAAACCTGAAATGGAAAAATAGTACTTTTCCCTCAAAGACACGAATCAATACAGATCACCTGTTATATCATGTCGCCATCCAATGACCGACGATGTTCATCGTAAGCCACGGTACAAGGAGCCGCGATGCGCTCCCGTCACTATCAACAAAATTAAATGCAGGCAGTTGACATCAGACTTCGTTATCTCTTCGGAAGTAACCTGCAAGCCTTAAGAATTGGCAAACCTGCTTAACGTTAGTTGGCACAGGTGTATGTATTAATGCCTCAACTTTCCTGGCGCTCGGTCTAACCTGACCATGACTGATGACTCTGCCCAGGTATTCAACTTTGGTGATGAATAACGCACAGTTGAAGCACATTGGTGCGATTAGACGATCTTTATTCATACAGGTGTCACTGATATACTTCTTCTTCTTGATTTCTTCGATAGCATTCAAACGCGACATTAGTGAATCCAATGATTGTTTCGCGGAGCTGTCACGAGTACAAGAACGTGACCTATGTTGGTAATACCGCGAGTGCAACTCACGAGAGGGTGTACGTGACGGAGACCTACGGCGCCTATATCGCGAGTGAGATCTATGATGGTGTATTAGCGCCATTTGTTGCGAGAACGCGTTGCCTCACGGCGGCATTGCCATTTTTGTAACACTAAGAACGACTTTCGTACAAAAGTGGGTAGGTTTGATTCGTGAGAGTTTTTATAAAGGTTTTTAGGTTGTTAAAATTATGATGACCAAAGCGACTAGGCAGTAGGCTTGGTTTTAATCCCACGCCTAATTTTAGGAACTAATAGAAATATTGCTTAAAAAAAATAACAAACACCACCTTTTTATTTTAATTTAGTACTAGATAACTTTATTATGACAATCAAATCAAAACCTCACAAAACAAATCCTCCCACTAATTAATTCTACGAGTACGCAATCCGGCAGAGCTTCCGCTCGCAAAGACGTTCGAGAGCAAAGTGCCGGTTACTGCCCAGCGCACGTCTATTTATTGGCACTACCCCCTCCACGCCACCATTTTCTTCGAGACTGCTAACAATAATATAATGAAGATATACTTACAATTTTATTATTCATAGGGTTAGCTTCGAAATTGGGGGATTTTATTATACTCGTATTATACATGAATTTTTCGGGATGAAAAAAAAAGTATCTTTAGCAGTAAGAAGTTATTAAATAGGATATTCTCTGCTCCAAAGTTATGGTCTAAAGTCGTTTATCTGCATAACTAAAATTTGGCCAAAAGTAACAAAAATTTTAAATGCTTTTATTTTATTCAGTTATCCAGTCGTCAGGTGCTATAAGGTGATCTATTAATCAAATATCTCTATTAATCGTAATCTTCATTTAAATGGTCGAAACAAAAGAACAAAGCAGCAAGCCAAAACACATCGTCAAACATCGAACAAACAAAGGAATTGCAAGTTGTTTAATTAAGTACAATGTACGAAACAGTCTGTTTTTAGCTGTAGTATTAGTAAGCACACCGATTATTTTCATTATATATAGCACATATTATTTTTAAATAAATTGTTGATTTTGTCATTAGTAATAACTTTATTTTTATTTACTTACATGAGAACTTTATGAAACAAAATAACTTAAAAGTACATTGGACATTGAAAAAAACTCAAACTTAACTAACATGACACAGAAAAATACCAAATTATTATAAAAATAAGAATATTTACAAGAAATATATGTCATTCAAAATCAGATTTTTTATCACCTGAAAACTAATAGTGAATCTATTTATTTTGTTTGCTATTTTCCATGTATCCTGTATCTAGAGTCTGTTTGAATTTTGAAAACCCACGATTTTTCTGAATAAGTAAATAAAGTAGTCTTAAGTTCAAAAGCGCCGTTTCATAGACCATCTTTTGAAAGTGAATGTGAAAGTGTTACGTGACAATAAAAAGAAACAACACGGAGAATGAAAGTGACAATAATCCCAACCTAAACCGGGTCTGAAGCATGAAATCTTGCTCAGAAGTTTGTAATATTATGATGTAGCGAAGTGTTTTTTTTAAACAACTTAGGAGATCAATTCGACTGTCAAAACTCGTCCTAATCGAAATATCTATAGTACAGTCAATAAAGTAGTTGTAGAGTGCGTGAGCGGGAACCTAAGCGATTTCTTCAGAAACTTATTTAGGGTGCTTAGGGTGATAAAATACTAAAAGTCCCCGCGTCTAGGAGGTGAGCCGGAGGGAGGGGGGGGTTACAAAGGTCTCAATTTTAGGTTTTTCGCCAATATCTCAAAAACGGTGCGTTGTAGCGAAAAATGTTCTAAGATGAAATGAAAGCTTATAAAATTCTCTATAACTTTAATTCTGTACACTTTTTCTATATCTCCAACCGGTTTTGAACTACACGCTCCAGAAATGTCGAAATAAAAGTAATTCAGCGTGATAACCATTACCTGATGCAAAAATTATCTTAAAATTTATAGTAACCTAAGCTGGGAGTACCTCCACGTAGTAAAGGCAGTAACAGTAAGAAATCGCGTTTTTTATAACAGTGGATAACTGAGCAGAGGTGGGAAAACAATCATGATATTGATGAAGATTTCTTTTCGCTCAATATCTTTAATGCTCGCTGTAGGAAACGCGACCTTCTTGGCTAAAACTCCTATTGATATTGTATACTTGCCTTCGGGCTTATGTTATTATAGGTTTTCGCAATTTTTTTTTGTCTGGCACGGTAGCCTAGCCGGTAACGCAGGGGGGCAGCCACAAAATATTCTTTTCAGATATACATACATATACACTGTAACACAATTGGGTTATCCAACATGAGTAGGTACTAATAAGAGTCCTGTATGCATTTTATATGACGAGAATGTCGTTGAAGGAAGTTACGATGTCTCTGAGGGAAAGGAAAGGGAATACCGGGTCGTATTAAAGCTAGTAAGGAAAGGAAAGACGGCAAATATCGATGTTTCCTTGACTTGACATCCCTTTTGATTTACATCAGCTGTCGTAAAAATGACACTCGAATTGATACCATTAAAAAAGACGTTAGGCAGGCATCTTTATCTAATGAAGAGGCAGGGCAGTCGCAGCTCAGACCTTCTGCTCCACCATTTGCCTTCAAGAATAATTGTTTTTTATGTGCATGTTGCCTTAATGAAGATATAAAAAAGCCTTTTAAGAAAAACAAACAAAAAAAACGAGTATCTCGTCGTGGGAAAGTAATCCATGTAAGCAAATATTTCTTCCATAGCCTCTACGACATGGGTATCTCTAGAGATCTCAGTTTTGTAGAGTTTTGGGTAACTGACAGGCTTCACAAGTGAGTAATAGTGTCTTCGTGATATTTTGCTCCTTCAGCAACAATATCGGTAATGCAGGAAAAAATATCAAGACCTTCGTTACCCAAGGCATCATTTCTCGAAGAACATACCTGCTTGCTACAATATTTAGCAGCTAGAGTCTCAACTGAATGTACAACCCGCCTTTTTTTCAAAGGCTTTTTTATATCTTCATTGAGGCAATATGTACATAAAAACAATGATTCTTGAAGTCAATTGGTGCAGCAGAAAATCTGAGCTGCAACGGAACTGCCTCTTCGTTATATAAAGATGCCTGCCTAACATCTTTTTAATGGTATCAGTTCAGGTGTCATTTTTACGACAGCTGATGTGAATCACGCTGTTATCACGCTGAATAACTTAAATTGCTACATTTCTGGAGCGTATAGTTCAAAAACGGTCGGAGATACGGAAAAAGTGTATAAAATTAAAGTTATAGAGAATTTTATAAGCTTTCATTTCGTCTTAGAACATTTTTCGCTATAACGCACCGTTTTTGAGATATTGGCGAAAAACCTAAAATTGAGACCTTTGTAACCCCCCCCTCCCTCCGGCTCACCTCCTAGACGCGGGGACTTTTAGTATTTTATCACCCTAAGCACCCTGAACAAGTTTCTGAAGAAATTGCTTAGGTTCCCGCTCACGCACTCTATACCCTCTTTTGAGTCATTCCTTGACTGGACTACTAATGTTAATTGGATTTAATGCTCTTTGCATAAATCCCAGACAGACTTGCTGAAGATAAGTATGGGTTTTAAAAAATAATAAGTAGTAAACAATTCTGGCAACTACTTAACTGGGGACCTAGCCAATCTTGTTCGTGATCTCTTTTTGTATACGTATTAATATTAAATTAATAACTTCAAAAGTGAGTAAAAACTTGAAAATATGTCCCACAATATAATTGTAGTGATTTTACAACCTAATAGCCCGCATCTAAATAATGTAATATTTATTAATTATACAGGACGTTCGCTCCGGCCGAAAATCCTGTAGAAGTACTTATTTTCATAGTTTTATTTTGTTTTCGTTTTATTTTGCATTGGTTAATAGACATTATTTATACGTCTTAATGAAAGCAAATTAAGGTAATCAGAAGTGTATAAATGACTAACTAGATTGTGGGTCGGCAATAGCACGGAATAGTCAGAATGAAACTGAATGAAATCGTTTTATAAGTTTTTTTGTGTCAATAAAGGGTCACGGTATACCGCAGTTAGCATTATTTTGTCTTTTTAAACGCTTTTATTTAGCTTCACTTCGGAGCATCAAAGCATCAAATCAAATCTTGTAACGTTAATTTGAATGACTTCCCTTTAATGAAAATTGATGAAATTTGGCAGACATGTGTATTTCCGATGACAATACACGAAAATAAAAAAAAAAAAAAAAAAATTAAATTAAAAAAAATTTTCACAACTTGTAGCTAATTTTATAAACTAAACATTATTGAAATAAAAGCGTTTAAAAAAAAAAAATTTTTCATTTGACTTATTGTTTAATTAACGCAATGAATATCTCTGTAATTTGTACTGAATTTGGGTTAATGAAGCCAATTTCTATAGACCAAGGTGACTATTTTATTCGCGTGGGTGGAGGCTATCCACATGCATAATTATAATAAAATAAAATCTGGATATTATTAACACCGTGTTCAAAGTAATTATTTAGGTAGGTAGGTACATTGAATGTAAAAGCTACATTAGACAAGATGTGTGATTCATTATTGTGATATCGATAAGCTATTGTTGTGGCTTTTGATATAAGTGATTTATATTTAGCTAGCAACTAAGTCTAGACTGAAATTTATTTTAATAGCAGAATATTTTCTAGTATTAAAATCAGGTATTTATTAAAATAACTGGTTTTTATGTCTAGATTTTGATAGCCATTTCCTTAAAAGTATATTTACATTTATCCAAGCACTTCATCCAATATAATTGTTTTTTTTTTATATAATAAAAGAGATATTTCGGAGCCAAGATGTTTGCTAGCCATTCGATATTTTTAACTTATCAAATCGGGAATGTTAAAACCAGTTTTTAACATAGATACCTAGTCTTTTAACATAAAAATTATAAATTGAATAATTAATTGTGTTAAAGTATTTTTATGTATGTAGGAAACTTATTATGACTAAGTTAAAGCTGGTACTGGTAAAGATGATGGTAAAGATGGTGGTAAAGATTAATTAGCGCCAACTGCTATAATATGTATAACCTACGTGGCGTCTCAGCTGACAGCGAACTAATCTTGTCACGGTCCTTCCGTATGTTTGTGTTTATGTTTCCTACGTATATTAGTGTTAGAATAGGAAAGATCACATCACTTTTACAGACATATAAAAATATAAACAGACGTATGTAATTAATTTGAATGCAGGTCAGTGGACCAGCGCACGCGCCTGTCACACGCGATGATCACGCCACTAGCCTATTTCCGTAAAACAACCTGCGTTGTAGTGTCATTATCAACCGTAACGTCTAATCATTAGAGTGTTTTTTTAGAATTGTCCATTGTCTTTCTAATGTTATTGAAAACACTGCCCTGAGTTGTAAGTATTATAGTCTAAAGTACATGATACACAGGATATGGGTGCTCGACATAGTTGCGTAAGAGCTATGTACATTAGGTACTAAATTGTGTCTACTTCAATTTGGAGGGGCGCCACAAATACAGTAATCAGCTGTTGACGCTGTTGTCAACAATATATTACATGCGAACAGTTTTGTTTGCACGCATGCTTTATTTTTAATATCATCTGATCATGATGATAAACAATGTTGCTCAATAATGTTCAGCGGTAGTCAAAGTGACCCCGGAAATCCGATTTGCCAATTCGCAAAGGGCAATTCCCATCTCAATGTTCAAGTCAACATCCTATACTGGTCAATATGGATCTATTTCTATATTGTCAGCGCCAATTGCACAACTCAACCGTGCGTGTACAGTATACTTGTACGGTGTACCTGTACAGTATGTCGTGATAACTCCTAAGTTGTTGAGCATAATGACGTTGGCGCAGTTCGGTTTTATCGATTTCAAATTGTATTATCAAAAATGATAAAAGTTGTTGGCGCTGGACCCATCTAAAATATGGCACGTCACCAGCCACCACATTGTACCTATAATATCTGTTTTTCAAAGGAATAGATGCTTGCGATTTTTGTTATTTATATATTGATATTTTGAGTTTTTCACCTAATAATAATAATGTCAATCATGGTCACGGGCGTCGCGTCGCGTCGTCGGTTGGTCGTCGGTGAGGTGAGAATTGAGACTGCGGTAGTGGAAAGAATCTCTTGACAGATGACACTTGATAGACACTAATGACGCAGGAGCTTGTCAATTCTGTCAACTAAACGAATACCTACAGTTTAAAAATCATATTTATAATTCTTTAGTTATTGGCTTCAAAGTGAAGTGGGGAATTTAACCTTTACAAATAACTAAAGAGAACGGTTTAAAGGTCGCTGCATACGTAACGTGGACGGGGCATAAATATGTATACGTGCGTGTCCCGTTTCCGACCCGTTCGTGCCTCGTTCCTGTCCCGTTCGTGCCTACTTCCCGTCCCGTTCGTGCCTCGTTACCGTCCCGTTCGTACCTCCGTGGCGTATGCGCTATCGTTTACATTTTCTAAACGATGTTTCCAAAATTTCACGTCCCGTCCCATACGCGGTAAAAACACTTTACACATCGACCTTAAATAAATATCATAAAAACAAATAAAGCTTTTAGCACTGACTGCAATGCATTTCATTCCTAATAATATTTTTAGCACAGGTTTCAGCGTAAGTATATTATTTCGGTGACGATATTTTCCCTCTCGCAACACGATTGAGTTTTAATCGATAAAATGATTGAGGTCAACAGAAAATCGGCACGTTAGTCACGCTCATTATTTATGCTGATACTAAGTGGGCATTAAAATTAAAGTAAATAGAAAAAACCTACAGAGATGTATGATAGAAGAAGCGATTTAAAACCTTATGGCAAAGCGAGTACGGTTCACTATTCGTCCTTGTTAGAATGGAATGCTAGTGTCAAAAAGTTTTAATAGGCTATAAATAATTTAGTATTTATCTGGTAGATAAAATTACGAAGAGTACCATCTCTTTGGAAGACGAGAATAGTTTTATAGGTACTAAACATAATTAATCTTGATTACATCAATAAAATTGCTTCGGAGATTAAAAATGCAGGGAATTTTTTTCCACACTGACGGTATGACGGTATGAAAGTCTAACCGATGGAAAACTATAGTTTTAGATGATTATTTTTATACTTCAGGGAACTATTAAGACCACTTACTTCACTTCACTTCATAGAATATTTTTATTTTCTAGTTGATGACCGAAAAAAATCCCAGAAAACAAATGAATAAATTAAAATACAGTGGTATAAGTAGGCCGGTTTACTTTTATGTGATCTATTTTCTTTATCAAAATGTAAGAGTGTACTCGTATATTGAAATGAAAGAGAAACGAGTGAGAGTTGAGTCAAAAGCGAGTCTGGCTTGAAAGTGAAACTGATTGCGTGTCGTCAATGTCGTCATGGATTCCCATTGATGACACAACTATTATCAGTGCGTTAACCAGTAGTTTAGCTAATTGATGTTTATATTATACGAATAACTGCCGTCGCGTCGTCGCTTCGCTTCGGAAACCTGTATCTTAGTAGTGTCAATAAATCGAAATTCGAATTCGAAAAATGTTTTACCCGTTGGACTAAAACGAGCACTAAACGTTAATACATCAGTGAAAACCACATCCATACAGGGTAAGCCGTTTTTGAGATTAACAGTAGAGAACAAACGCATAAAAAACGTAAAAAAATCTCATAATCTTTGGTAATCCAGACGTTATGTTACGCAAAGTACTTATTATGTTTTGCTTAATTAAATTAATATTTTCATTAGCATGTTTGCTTGTAGTACCTATTTTAACTTTGGGGAGCTCTAGAAAACTTCAACAGACTCAGGTTGAGAGCCTGTGTTATCAAACTTATGATTTTTAAATGTGTTTCTTTTAAAACCTTATTATTATCAAATAACTCGCCATCATACCTATTTATCACATTCTCACATTATTTTCATCATTTCATGCTGTAGATATTAATTAATGCGCTTATAAATATATTTTTTGCCATATCTTTATTTTTTTCAGGTCACTGTTGGTTTACATAAATTGTTTATAAACATGACATAAATGCATTATACATTGTTATTTACTTAATTGTTATTTTATCTTTTAATAACATTACATTTCGACAACATTGTTATTTATGTTAATTGTTTTCATTGTGATTTGTGACATAAACATTCGTAATTTCAACCACAATAGACTTTATAAAAAGATGTCATTAAAATCAATGTAATTAACTATTTAGAATAACTGTTAGCACATTTTAATGAGTGTCTGTATATTGTTTGAAAATTTTATGTTTACACCGAATTGCATGTATGATTTTATTATTCGTAGTTATTACACTAAATGCACGAATTAGATTACTACGAGTATTTAAGTATTTTGTACAATGCCTGTTGAATTTTTATAGTATGACTATTATAAAAGTTTTTAGTACCTTAGTAATTATCGATGGCAAATGTGTTGGAAATAATTTGAACTTGAAGTTTATAAAGTTATTTTTTATTGTTACATTTTTCTTGCATTAGTAGTTGCATACATCCATATAATTTTACAATACTACTTTTATGCAACCAAAGTAAATGTTCAGTTTTTTAGTGTAGTATAGTACTTATTGGTATAGTTTTGATAAGCGCCAAGCTGAAATAACGTGTGCAGAATCATGTTTGACCATATTATACAGTTTGTAAAATGAACGTAACAAGGAATTTATAAATTACAAGAAGTAGGAAGTATACTTTATGTAAAAACAATGTTTTTGACCAATAGGTTACCTACTACTTATTTAAATATTTCACACATATTTTGTATCAATATTACTACCAGCCGTTTCAGAATAGTTATTTTATTGTAAAATCAAAATTTGATAATGTGGATATTTGAACGTTTGTATAAAAATCATAATTTGTGTCACATCTGAATCAAACGTTTTAGTTTGGTGAAAATAACTGGATTTATCATTTGATTCAAAACTAATTAAAGTAGGTCACCTAACTCTTTCAGTACAATTTTACTGGGCACCAACTCCAGGGTCACAGATTTTCAAATGTAGTAAAAAATATTATTGGTAATGTTAGAAGAAACAATAAAATTAAGCAAAATAACCACAGTTGACGTAATGATTTAATTCCAATAGTTAATGAGCGCCTTCTGCAAATTAGTGGTCGGTGTCTTAGAACTCGGGTACCCCTAACGCAAAGACCTCTCACTCTCCGTAATAATTGAACGCCTTCTTTTCCTACAGCTCGCCCGTCTCGGGTACTACAAACTGGCGGCCGCGGTGCAAGCAGACTCGGAGCAGCGCCCGAGGAACGGGATCGCACACTCGCTTCCCAAGGAGATCAGGTATCTACTGATAACTGCCAGTACTGATTGATCGGAGTAAAGGACAATTCAATCAAGTGATGAGAACTCCTCAATATGAAGGTTTAGAAGGCTGGAGGGATTCCAAGATAGTCTAGGGCAGAAAGACCACTCTAGGGTATTCTTGGTATTCTCAAGCGATAAATGTTTAATGTCTATAGCAAAAGTTCCCTCTTTTTTGTTTCGTGGCCATGCCATTTTTTTTAAGTTTTGTTACACCTCTTTCTAATGGGCGAACCCAGCTTCTGGCCCATCGAACAATTTTTTGACTAAGGGGGTTTACTTTGTACTATATTTATAAATTTATAATCAATATAGTAAGGAGTACCTACCTAAATGCGTGGGTATAAGTGGGCTATAATTTAATCTGCAAGATATTTTTAACATAGCTGCCCTAGTAATACGGTCTAGTTCCGAGTATAATTATATTGTAATTGACATATTGGCAGGGAGTGAGGATGGTCTACTGGGAATATCCAGCCGATAATAATCTTGGCTCTGTAAACTCGAGGGAAGTTTTTTATTTGAGCTATTGGAATTGATATACTCGTATCTGTTTTACAAAGGAACACCAAAATACTTTTCCTTTTTATTGATCTGCAGAAGTTTTACCATTAATTATGATAAATAAATGGCGGAGAAAAACTTAAGGTGCTAGGGTTGCCCGTGAACTTTGCAACACTGTAAACAATATCCCAATATCCCATATAAAAATTGTGTAAAAAAGACTCATAAATCTGATAGCTTATATTTATTTCTTTTAAGAACAGGAATGTTCTTATTGAACCTGCATAGGTTCAATACGTCGGTTTCGGTACGGTTTCGGTGTAAACACGAGACATTATCATAATTTGAAGCAGATCTAAGCAATGATAATTACCAGTAGCAGATCAAAAGTTTTCGTGCGTAGTAAATAATTATTGACATCAAATCAATCACGTTTAACACGTTTACATTTCATTAACATGGTAAGATTCTGTTTATCGTCAGCGAAATGTTGAAACGTCGCGTCGCGTGAAAACGCGGTCGAGACTCTATCTGTAGAAGTAAAATTTCAGTCATTCTAAACTAGGAGTCGATGTCGATCGGTCGTCAGTTTTACTCTGAAAAATTCAGAAAACCTCGTAAATTGTAATTTTCGCCAAAGTATAATATATTATTTAGAGTGAGTAGACTTCCATTTCTTTAAGAGCTTTAACACCCAAGACCTCAGATCAGATTCAAAATCAGGCGGGATTGTAGTCAAGCATTAGTTTATTATGTACTAGGAAATCGCCCTCGCTTCGCTTCGGGAAAAATAGTAAAAAAAAATATAGCCTATGTCACCCGGGGATAGTGTAGCTTCCCAACAGTGAAAAAATTTTTCAAATCGATTCGGTAGTTTTGGAGCCTATTCAACGCAAATAAACAATCAAATCTTTCCTCTTTATAATATTAGTATAGATAAAAAATTGCTCATGACATCGAATACCTTGAAAATACTCAAATTGAAGGATAATAGTTGACAACGTGATGAAAAAAGACAATTAAAGCCACGAAACGGCTCATAAATGTCACTGCTGTATGAAGGCGGCTAGAGCTACTACCGAGGCATAAGAGTTTTTCATTTGTCGATTATTTGTGATTTTATAGTAAAATGTTATAATTTGTTGCAGCAGAAGTAAATCAGTCCCAATGGACACTGACAGCCTGGTGCTCTGGCGGCGGCCCTTCACCACTCTGGAATACTTCTTCCGGGAGTTATTTATACTGTGCTCCGCTGGACTGCAAAGGTAAGCATTTCATACTCCATCAAGACCACAATTGATACCAAGTAAATAGTTTGAAACTTGTCATCGAAAACTGAAGTTTATTTTAATTACATTCGCTGTAGATTTTTCCCCATAACTTCAGGCTTACAAGCAATTTTTTCTCAAGTGAGGGCCAAAAATCACTAAATGTTGTGAAATAGTTAAAAGTTATATTTAATTTGAAATTATATTACTTTTCTTTTGTTAGATTACAACCTTGCATCTTGTTAGCCCAAAATTGAATGAAGATGACGCGCGCAGTCTCGTTTTAACATGACTTATTAGTACACGTTTGAAAACTTACGCCCCAACTCAGAGTCACTAACGGTTACTTAAATCGCTCCTTAGTAAAGAATCTCCATAAAAATTCTGTACTAAGGAGTGATTTTAGTAACCGTTAGTGACTGAGTTGGGGCGTTATGACTCAACTTGAAAATCATGTCTAAATTGAACTTCCTCTGATGTTCCAGGTTACTAGCATACAAGGTACTGGCACTAGCTGCGGTCCTGGTGGCCGTCGGTACAGCCGTGTCGTATTATGTCAGCGGACCACATCAGGCTTATGTGCACGTAAGGCTCTATTGAGTTCCCTGTTTCTGTTCATATTCTAAGTATTCTAACTGACATAAGGTCAAAAAATTGTTAAATGTTTACTTTACCTGCTGCCTTATTCAGAGATTATCGATACCTAGTTTAAGCCTCAGCCTTTGGCTTCAACCCATTATTGACCTACTACCTTCCATGGGTCTCTTCAAGACCTATTAGCTCAGCTACTCCAGTGCGGATTGGGGAAGTGGGGCCCACTAGGCATCCCTAGTGTCGTTCTGTTATCTTACGCAAACAACCGGGTAAGACGTCTTTACGTGCCTTCCGAAGCACGGAAGTGCTGAAGAATTATTTGCTACTAGCGGTTACACATCCAACTACCGACCACGAACACTGTGCTTAACTTAGTCGAGCATAACATCCTACTGTTATTAAATGTGCAAGTTTTTATTGATGTCTATTGTTTTTTCATGTTGCCTCTCTTTCTAATCATAACTCTTATCCTCTCTGACAAGGTTAGGGTTGTCTTTTTTTAAACGCTTTTATTTAGCTTCACTTCGGAGCATCAACGCATCAAATCTTCAATATTATGATCAAAATGCTACTCTATTTACACGGCAATAAGGTTATTAATCGCTTTTATATTTAGCTTCACTTCGGAGGATCAAAGGATCAAATCTTGTAACGTTAATTTGAATGACTTCCCTTTAATGAAAATTGATGAAATTTGGCAGACATGTGTATTTCCGATGACAATACACGAAAATTAAAAAAAAAAAAAAAAAAAAATTAAATTAAAAAAAAATTTCACAACTTGTAGCTAATTTTATAAACTAAACATTATTGAAATAAAAGCGTTTAAAAAAAAAATTTTTTTTCATTTGACTTATTTGTGATGACATTTGTAATAGATTACGAATGTATGACACGGCGTGGCAGCGCTTCTGCACTTAGCTCGACAGGTCGAATGCGGCACGTACTTGTAACATTGTACCAATAATGCAGAGTGCTCACGGCCTGGTTTATTTATTTATTTATTAATCGCTAGCATACTGTACACCATTACATACTATTCGAGGCATTACGTAACATTCATTCTAAGCGCCAGTACAATTATAAGCGACTACTACACTTAGAGCAACAATAAATTACAAAAAAAATTATATACATATAAAAAAGTCTTAAATTCATTTAGACACAAATTTTAAAATTTAATTTTCCATCGATAACAATAACATTGCATTCAATTAAAATTACGAGACATTACCTAAGACACATTTACTGTCAATAATCAAATTGGGATTGTAATTAAAATTATCATAAATCCTAAAGATGTCAAGAATAAAATCAAATTAAATTCCAAAAATAATTAATTTAATTCATTTAGATACAAATTTTAAAATTTAATGGTTAAGTACAATGTAGGTGTCTTCAAGGGAAGAGTGAGTAGGCATTTATTAAGTTAGTGCGTTCACCATCTTAGACTTCATCGCCACTTACCATCAGGTGGGATCGTTGTCAAGCATTAACTTATTTCATGTAAAAAAAAAAGTGAAGTGTGACGTCACGATAGCCTTATACCTTTCCAGCTGGCAGTGTCGACGCTGGCGTGGTGGGGCTGGTGGGTGGTGCTCGGTGTGTGCAGCTCGGTCGGGCTCGGCACAGGGCTGCACACCTTCCTGCTGTACCTGGGGCCGCACATCGCGCGCGTCACGCTCGCGGCCTACGAGTGTGGATCGTTGAACTTCCCTGAACCGCCGTATCCTAATGAGTGAGTGTTTGTAATTTTATTAATATAATAAACGCTACACACTCATGTCACTAGAATTTCCTGTGTCGTGGGAGCCATTGACCACACACACACCCAGACCGAGAACAGAAAAGTTAATTTCAAGAGATAATATTATATTCAAGCACTACTTCATCAATGTTTTGTCATGACGTTGTCACGTTAAACTACCGTCTGTAAACCGACTTTACAGACAACCATTTTTTTTCAATATTTTAAATATTAAATGTATATAACATGATTTTTCACCATATATTCTACATATTGTGCTTTTAAAGTTCAAAGTTTGTTTGTGCGTCTGTCTATTTCTGTCTATAAAATTTCTTTTCGTCCGCAGCATAATTTGTCCTCCGGAGCCAGACGGGTCGATAGTGACTATCTGGAGCATCATGTCGAAGGTGCGCATCGAGTCGATGATGTGGGGCGTGGGCACGGCGCTCGGGGAGCTGCCGCCATACTTCATGGCGCGGGCGGCGCGGCTCTCGGGGGGCGGAGTCGCCGAGCTCGCGCAGAGCGATGACTCGAGGACTGGCAGGTGGGTGTTGGATTGATAGGTACTTTACAAGTGGCATTGATTTAACTTAATTTGTAGGGTCGTAATATCGCTTGGTTGTAATAATTTTGCAGTAGACGACTTTTCAGTGTGTTGGGATGACATTAGAGATGGTAAGTTACCATTGTTTATACCAGTAACCGCAGTCATTTTATTTATGTTTTAATATATAAACAGGAACGAGGTATTTCAAGCGTTTTGGATTGTTTTAGAGTTTGGCATGACTGTCATTCTTTTTGCTATACCATAGTAATGGTATCGTCGCTATGGTAACCAAGCGAAAGTTAATTCTGCAAGCTAATTTCCTTTAACAAAAGTAGTAGTTACGATAGAATTAACAAGCCAATAATACAAACTTGCCAACAGATAGTTAGTCTGCTCTTTTTTCGGACACTCACCCGTACGAAGAGAAACATTTTTGCGACATGATTGTCTCACCCAGTAATACAACGGCACATATACGTTTGTCATATTTTACAGAAACGAGAATCAAAAATTTTACAAAAATGTTTAAAATTAATTTATGGGTTCTTTTTACGTTTTTTACAGATTGTATGGGTTTGGTTACTAGTATAGACATTAATACATATTTACCGTGTTTACCACTATATATGAGTAGATTAAAATATGCACTTTTAAACACGTATACCATATAAATTCAATTTCGCATTTTTTGCAGATGTGTCATTATATTACTATGTGAGCGTGAAGTGAAACATTCACTTCTCTTGTTTATGTTTTCTTCATTTTTTGCAGATGTGTCATTATATTACTATGTGAGCGATATGTTTCACTTCTCTTGTTTATGTTTTTGTGGTTTGCTGTATTCGCAGAGCAAAAGAGTTAGTCCAGAAGCTAGTCCAGCGCGTGGGTTTTGCTGGTATCCTGGCATGCGCTTCCATCCCCAACCCATTGTTCGACCTGGCGGGGCTCACGTGCGGCCACTTCCTGGTCCCCTTCTGGACGTTCTTCGGCGCCACCGTCCTAGGCAAGGCCGTCATCAAGATGCACATACAGAAGATGTTTGTCATCATAGCGTTCAATGAGACGCTGGTCGGGTGAGTGGAGACTTATTAATCGACTTCAAAAAGAGGAGGTTCTCAATTCGACTGTTTTTTTATGTTTGTTACCTCAGAACTTTGGACTGGGTGAACCGATTTTGATGATTCTTTTTTTAATCGAAAGCTGGTGCTTATCGTGTGGTCCCACATAAATTTGAGCGAGATCTGACAATGGCATCCATGTTAAAAGCATATAAGTCTTTTTCTATTAAGTTACTAAGTATGTGCGCGATAAATGGACGAATAACTCAATATCACGCCAACCGATTTCGATGATTCTTTTTTTTTATTGGATGTACTTCATTTGAAGTCGGTTCTTTTTTGTTAAAATGTTAGATTATTGATTTATTTATTTAAAACTCACAGCTCATTAGTAGTAAGGAATCTATAACATAAGGCCAATTACAAGTTTCCACATGTAGCAATGTTTTGTTATTATTTTGGCAACATTGTAGTTTAGGGCTCGTTGTGAATTGTAACTTTTATTTTACGTTATTATATGGTAAGATGTTATATTCAACTCTTAATAATATAATATTTGCAGTAGTATTTGTCTTATCTCTTTAATTTGTCTCGTATTAACTTAAGATAACAGTGTTACCCTAGATTTATTTAAGTTTATTAATTAATTAATTTATTTATTTAAACTTTATTATACCATATCATATAAAATGTGGTACAAAAAGCGGACTTAATGCTAAAAGCATTCTCTTGCAGTCAACCTTTGGGCAGTGAGAAAACAACGAAGGCGGTCATATAAATACATAACATTAACATTTATTTACATTTATCCGACGCACTATATTCATTGTCATAGAAAAAAATCTTACAAAAAGTTTGAAAATAATCACGACGTGACGTCATTATCCATTTTAGTACAAGATGTAATACGATTTAACAACTGACTTAAAGCTTCCTTGGCAGACCATAACCAACTATAATTTATATCCTGTCCTACAGGCAAGTCCTGTCCTGGGTAGAGAAGATACCGTACGTGGGGCCGAAGCTAGAAGCGCCGTTGTTAGAGTTCCTCCGCAACCAAAAGTCTCGGTTGCACAAGAACAACGCATCGTCGCCCGATAACCAAGGCTCGGTACTGTCCAGTGTGTTGGAGAAGTTTGTTCTCGCCATGGTCTTCTACTTCGTCGTATCGATAGTGAACGCGCTAGCACAGAACTACAGCAAACGCGTGGGCAAGAAGAAAAACAAGAAGCGGGAATAGGGGTTAAAACCGCCGGCCGATGCGGGCGCCGACCTTGGTGAGTGGCTTAAACCGACTTGAAAAAGGAGGTTGTTATTCAGATGTATTTTATCAACCGATTAGGTTTTTTAAGTCCCCTAATATCAATCATTTCTGATTATGGAATCCATGAGGAAGTGACCTCCTCAAGTAATATAAGTGAAACATACTAACTGAGTCTTTTTTGTGTATAAACAATGGAAAGCGTCAGTTCAAGGTTTCCGGAATATTCCGGATAGCCGAAACGCTTGACAAATTTTTCCTACTAGCCTACTACGCGTCTGTGTCTCAACATACGCTTAGCTTTACCATGTCATAGTTATTTTATTCCATTGTTGTTAAGTTAGTATTATGGTGAACGCACATTTATCGGCATCGTCCGCGCCGTCCGCATCGCATTTGTATGAAATCATATGAGAGCCCGATGCGGATGACATATGCGTCGGCATATCGGACCGCACCGTTTTACACTAGAGGTTGGGAAAAAATGTAAAAATTGTTGGCAATATTAAAATTTGCGTACGGCGAATCAGGACATAATATGTGCAAGGCTGATACGGAGTGTCCGGCGCGGACGTTGCCGATATATGTGCGTTCACCATTAGTCTATTTTGAAACAGTCCGCGAACATTTTGCGAAAACGCAAATTGTTCCAAAGTAGACTGAGGGTGTGATCTATAAACAGTGCTTAGGCCTTGCTCAGACTTAAAATTATCCGAACAAAAATAATGGTCCTAAATCAACCTTAACATCAGCCCTTTTATATGACTTGTATTTTTTTCGTATTAACAAAGTGTCAGTCGTCTAGTACATTTGACTGTTGTCTGAGTCTAAGGCACCTAAGTCTCTATTATATAGATCTCACCCTAATACTTACCTTATGACGTCATCCCCTAGCACGGCGGCGAGCGGACCGAGCGCAGCGACGTAGGTAGCACGCGGTCGCGCGCTGCTTGACGCGGCAGCCGCACGCCTCCCCCGTCACCTGGCACTGACCTGACACCTGTCACCTGACACTGACACTGACACCTGTCAACTGTCACCTGTCACCGGTATCGGGCGGCGGGGACCCACGTGCCACCTGTGAGCTGTGACGTGGACTGTACTATTACCGGCACACGGTCAGGGACTTGTTAACTAGAAAATGCGAGTTAGGTTCGTATGTTGCCTCAAGGATAATTTTCATCACAAGGCAGTGAGTGACGACATACGTGACGTCGCGTGTGATGTGTGCGTAATAACAAAGGATTAATAAATATTAATCAGGCTCAAAGTTATCAATATCAAATTAACGCATTGTTATCAATGGAATGAAATGGTCAAAACTATAATACAACTGTAAGTCTTATCTTACAATAAGATATTATACATATATAAAAAAAGTTACACCAAACTATATTCTGGCTATATTTGCGACCAAATGCGAGGTAATGAGGCGTGTCTTAAATTGTTTCTTATTTAGCACAGTGTCTACTACTGGCTTGCATTGTCTAGTTTAATTCAGTCCGTGGATCCATAGATTTCTTAATAATAAGACGGTTAGATATGTCCTTAGACTAATAGATGATCAGTGATAAAAAGTTCAAAAGGGCATATTTGAATTAGTCGTGTTAAGATATTTATGAAACTAGAATAACAGCATTCACAATAACATAAACAGGGTTTAATATAGGATTGAGTAAGATGGAAGTTGAAATTCGAACTGTGTTGCAGTGCATAAAGTTGTTTTTTGTACTGGCAATGATTTTTGTTTAATGTATGTCTGTAACATTGACTTTATTTGGATACCAAAACAGAACTTATTTGTTTTCAACGATTTAAAACTTAAACTAAACCAAAGCATTAGTTTCATATCAACATTTTGTGTGTTGTTCCAAATTAGAAATTTGGAACTTATTTTTTTTATACATCAAAATGGTGTCTGGAATCTGGTGTTTGGTTCTGTATTTAAGTGCAGTGTGATGCATAAATATAATATTGAGGGCTTGAATACATTATCGACTGCAATTTATCGATATAAATAAGTCCGCAGAGGTAGTGCGTTCAGACTCTTATATTGAAAGACTATGTCAAATTATAATACAAATGAATTATTGTATGTGTAATTTACATCGTTAAATATGTCAAAATACTCTCAATTCGTGATATTTACATGAGGTATATGTATATATTTAAGTCAAAAAATTTCAAGTCAACATAATATAACATTTTTAGGATTCTAATATACATAACTTACTAAAAACTAAAAAAACAATTCTTTTTTAAATTTCTATTGAAACCTTGTTTATCTTCTTGTGCTAAAAGTATTTAATCCAGAAGAATAACAATATCTCTGCACTTTCTTAAAACATACAGAGACTTAAATGGTATGTATGTACTTGTATTAATTTATTACTATAAATAACTCGTGTTATAACATTAACTTAGTGTGAAATATTATTTTCATTATTTACATTCATGAGTGATATCAATACTTCTAACAATATTAGTTAGAAATTACTTTTTAATCTAATAGTAGGTTATTTCTTCGCTATCTATTCCTGAATTTCCAATCTAAAAAACTCCAAATCTATTCTTAGTATTAAGAAATCCATTATTTTTATTATTACAGAACTATGTATTTCAAATTAATATATTCTTGGTAGACTATGGATAAATACTTAGGTATGTTAGTATTGGTGTTAGATAAAACGTTGATTTTAAAGACAGTGTGTAAATGATTTAGTCACTTACCAAATATGGTAGGAATAACTGTTGCTGTAATGGCTTTTGTCATAGTACGAATGACGTCACAATATTTGGAAGAAAGTAAAACTTTGTTCAAAATCCAGAATAATGACATCGTTCGTTCGTTCTCACATTGTTAATACCCTTTTAGATCATTTTGTACATAGAAAATAAAGATACTGGTTCATTTATCGGATCCAAATTTTATACCAGGTTCAGAAACAATTTCCTTATCCACCACCACCGAAACATGTACAACTTTAATTCATCCAAATGCTTATGCAAAACCTAAATGAATTCATCGACTTTTTAAATTCATCGCCATGCATTTCTCATCTTTCTATAATGTCCAAATTGACTATTAAGGTGTAAGGAGAATATCGTATAACCGCTAAGTTATACGATATTCTCACTAACTATAATGATCTGTACATAACCGATCAACTAATTTCGAAGTTTACCCTACTGTTGTATGTATTAATTTAACAATGAGTTTAGCAGCTATTGCGCGACCAAACGTATCTTGCCCTGTTAATAGAAATATGTTTAAATATGTTAGATGTAAAATTACTTATTATTGTGAGTTAGGTTTTACTGGCATTTCCAGTTTAAAAAAATCTATGCTGGAGAACTTTTAATGTAAACATAATATTATTAATGTTTTTTCTACACATGTCTTGAATACAAATCTATAATTTACGTCAATACGTCTATAATTACGTCTAATTAATTACGTCTATAATTACGAACAAAATTACTACAATTGTTATCATAGGGATGATGCCGAATTTTTAATGCAATTAATTTTATCGTTGTTATTTCATGAAAAATACGGTATTTCACATTTTGTTAAAGCGAAAAACTCTATTGGCTCAAACTTTGTGTATAATAGAAATTGGTGAAGAATAATTTTAACTACCATAATATATTATCATTAAGAGGGTGTGATTTAGGTCGTACAAACTTAAACACAAGTGAAATAGTAATATCTAGTAATAAAAAACTTCGCCCATAGATTGTTCTACATTTAAAATATCACTCTATCACTCAATCATCCATTGGGTACACTGTAAATAGGTTATCTTGGCTTAAACACTTCCTTCAATTTTATAAAAAACTAGCAGCAATGTTATATATCTATACTAATATTATAAAGAGGAAAGATTTGATTGTTTGTTTGCATTGAATAGGCTCCGAAACTACCGAACCGATTTGAAAAATTCTTTCACTGTTGGGAAACTACACTATCCCCGGGTGACATAGGCTATATTATATATTTCTTTTTTACTATTTCCTAGTTACTAGAGGGCGATTTCCTAGTTAATTACAAAGAAAGAATTGCATTGATGTTGTGTATAAACGCAGTTAGATTTTTATGTGAGTGTTGACGTGCACAGTTTAAAATTTGGTCCTTTTGGTGTATTAGCCTCATAGATTAACCGAAACGCAATTTTCAACAAATGCAAGACTGCAAGACACTTAGTCGCGGGTAGACTAGTATAATATTATATTAGTTATTAAATGGTTACTTACGGAAAGGTTAGGATAGGATAGAAACAAAATGTCTGTTTGGTCGTGCCAAAATGAATGGGACGAAATTTGTTACCAAAATGTTAACGTATTCTTACGATAAATAAATAAATAGTAAATTGATATAAAATGTATCTTTTAGTTATCGTTCAACGTATTTGATGTTATTATTATGTTTATTTACTATAATTCAAATTATAATACTTTGGTGCTGTTCCTAATTATCAGTTACGTTATTATTATTCAAGATTGAAGTCATGTATTATAATACAATTATTAAATTAATTATTATAATTTTTTACACCTAGTCTATTTTATAAAATATCGATTTATATAATATTTCGTTCATTGTCAGCTCCAATATTGTAGTGAAGTGTAGAATATATCAAGAGGATATAGGGGAATTAATTTGCTGTAATGAAGCCTCCATGTGTCTATGTTCCCTTGATTAGTGCTATTATTTTCACTCTGTAGAAATGTGCTAGGGCCAAATAGAATTATTTGTAAGGAGCTTTGAAATAAAGACATTTTTGTATTTATAACTAAGTGATTGATATGATCATGTTGTAGTGAATATGTGGGTAAATGGAGTCCAGTATTAAAGTAAGAATTAAAATGTGTTTATTGAAATAAGTACTGGAATTTGTGCCGTAGTTTGTATTAGAGGCTGAATCACTTTTTAAATTTATTTTACCTGAAAAAATAACCTGTTCTTCCTGTCTAAGAGTCTCTTTTCTTTAAAATATCATTTGCACGCTTGTGGCTCATTTATTGCTAACTGTCGCGAGTAAATGCAAAAGAAAGAGAGAGCATGTCTTTTTGTCTCACCTTGTATTTATATTCTTGCAATATTGTAAAAGAATTATATTTTTTCTTAATTTGTGTTAAACATGCACTGTTAGTCTGTTATGTATAAAACCACATTTTTGCATTTTATTTTTATTCGTACCGTCGTGTATATAGTATTGTATGTGTATGTTTAATTTATGGAATATTTTTTGAATATAAGACATTCCATACATTCATTTCATATTTTAGCTACTCATTTAGCAGTGTAAGAAGTTTAGTTAATTTTCTATGACTTGTCACGCCTGAGACATACAGAAAAACAGACAAACTTTTAATGATGTAATTTCTGTTTCTCTGTAATTGGTATCTCAATTATAACATTATTGGTGTATCATAATTTCGTGTACTGTAAAATTATAATTGTTTATCTTAAAAGAAATTATTGGTGCATGATAATTTATTTTATGAAATATTTTACCAAGACATTAGAGAATTAAATTAAAAAAGTTATGGCTCCTGTCACGGGTAAATGTGATTTGCTCCGTTATTTTTAAATTATTTAGGCATAAATTTATTTTTAGAATTATGAAACCTTGGGATCGGTATGCACTTCATATACACGAAAATTCTTATTAAAAATAAATTCTGCAGTTTAATTAGGTAAGTATGTGGCTCAGTTCTGAAGATCACTAGCTTTTGTGAATTTGGATTTGAATTTCGCAAATTAGTTGTTCTTTATATTTTTTTCCATTGTAACATTTTTGCCAAGCGAGCACAATCAATAATTCTGTACTGGAAAATTCAAGATATGTATTATATTTATACAGATTTAGTTGACTTTCCTAGTGAAGCCAGTGAATTTGTATAATATGTTTTGTTAGCTACAGTCATATGGAACAGTACATTTAGTACAAAACTGCTATATTATAAGTTAAGGTTTCAATTCCTAAATGCAATAAATAAATGAGTGGTTATAAAAATACTTTTATTTAGCTGTTACTGATTCAGAATTTAGTTATGGATGGATTAAAAAGATATCCCCCTGATTCCACAATTTTAGAAGAATATTACGATAAAATGAAGTAGGATTTTTCATCCAATGAGCAAATATTTCAATGCGTTTCTAGATTTTCAAGTACTAAGTTTACGCTTCGCTAAAATGTTGGTAGCATTGAAAATAAGTGTTTTGTAAATAAAAACCATAATTACCTTCCAAATAAAGTAAGATAATAATAGCGTCGTTGCCACGTTCATCAAAGGTAACAACAATATACATTACGCGTTAATATAAAACATTGCATTATAAGTAACTTTTTAATTTGAAAAATCCTCTATAAACAGCGTAATAGTGAAGTGCAGACTTACTTGAAACGCACTTTTTGATTTCTACTCTACCATTTAGTCTATGCCGAGCATAGATAGGTACATGATAGCTTAGAAAAGGGAATAACATAGAACTGCCCTACCTACGAAAAAAACGTGCATACTACGCAACAAAGGTTGACAAAACATGGCGGTTTTGTTCCCAATTTGACGTGACTGACATTCATTTGTTAAAGTGGGTTTTAGTAATTAGTACCTTAACACCTTTGAAATAAGTCACAATTTACACTGTAGTAAAGAGAAATCCAAAATGGCGAACATGGCACACGTCTGACGTCATGAAAAATTTGACAGTTATAGCGAAACTGTTAGACAAAGACGCCATTATGTTTATTATTTCGACTATTATTACTACTATTCCATAACTAAGTATATATGTGACATTATGCCAGATCTATGGTATCTATGCATGATAGGTACATAAAATGATATTTTGACAAGTGACACTGTGACAGCTGACACTTGACTTGACAGTTCGTTTTAGTGACTAGTGACAGCTAGAATAACGTATACCCTGTCCACAAATCTTAGAGACTAAATTGACGTTTCATGGGTGACCAGTTTCGGGCGCAAATTAAATAGTGATGACCATAAACCGGAAAGTAAATCGGAAAAATATTCGCCACTTTTACGGTATGTCAAATATTTGTATTAAAGAGTGCCTAAAACTGGTATAAAAATAATTTTAAGCAACCATATCAAATATAATGATATCCATAATATATTTACCCTAATTAACTAAACTTAAAAGTTATTTTACTTACAAGAACGAATATTTGGTTATGGCTACATTCAGTATACAGCTAATATTATACTATATAGCAAAGTACTAAATATCTAGGTAGATATGACAAATAGGCGATTCTCACACTGCTCCGCGCCCCGCTACAGAGCGTACAGAGCGTAGACACGCGTTCTTTTTAACGTCGTATCGAAGTATATATCAGTTTCTATAGAAAACACGCGTGGTACATCAATCACATTACAACGACTGAAGTATAAAGTATGCCATATTGAGCCTAGCGCTCATAGACGCGGGGCGTGGAGCAGTTAGAATTGCCAAACTGAACACCGACCTATTACTCAGGATATTTTGGTTTAGTCGGATATCTTGAAATAAATTCCTAAAAGATTTAGTACAAACGAATGCGTATATTTTGCATAATTATTTCGAGAATGGCTAAGTGTTATTGATACATTACTTCCGTACCAGCGGCCATTTGCTTCAAAACTACATGAATATTAGTGGGATTGAATTAATATAATTTAAACGATGAAGGATTTAGTAATAACTTAAACACATAAAGAATATTTATAACATAACTTTATTCAGAATCAGACCTAGTGCTATCACTGTAAAATGTATCATCTGAATCACTAGCAACTTCTATTAAAAAATTGAGATATCCAAAATATCTCATCTCATCGACTATATGCCCCAGGCAATAAGTTTTAAGTGAAAATAAGTTTTATCATCGTATGAATGATAATATTGTTACTAACTGAATGTTTTTTTTAATTAGTTCAAACTTCTCACTATTCTTATGACATGGTTTACGATTCAAAAAACCGGAAAAGTAGATCGCACAAATTTAGCTGGTAACATTATTTCGAACTTTGACATTAGTGACTGTCATTTTAGTCTCTAAGATTTGTGGACAGGGTATAACCTATTTGTTTAGATTAAAACTAGTATTACTCTTCTAATTATTTAAAAGTAACATTTAAGTGAAAATGCTACGACGAATAACTTCGTCTTTAATTCAGGTCCGTGGTATTAAACAACAAGTGAACGTTAAATGGGAGAAGCCGCCTTACGTTCCTGCCTATAAGGCAGAGAGATCTGGCGATTTGGAAGGTCTTCCACCCATCCCGGAAACTGCTGCTGGAACGCACTATAATTTATGTGAGGAATTAAAAAGGTAGTTTTGGTTTTCATATCGTTTTTATAAATTGTAACCCGTTAAAAATGCTTTTAGGTTATGTTGTAGGCTGTTAAAAAGTCAATATTTATGATGAAGAAATCAAGATAATAAGGTTGCTGATCTGACATAAACCCCCTTAAAATAACCTCAAGTAAAGCCTAAAAAGAGAAAATGAATATTTTTTAAAACCTACACTCATTGATGAGAAATTCATTGATGCTTAACATAATCATAGTTTTAACCATCTTTTTGTGTGTAGATATCGGATTGTAATCTATGTTAATAGTAATATAAAATTATTATTTTTACAGTGCACCAGAACCCGTCCAACGAATTTTCTCAGTGGCACATCTTGGTAAAAAAGAATACAAACTTCTTGTTAAAAAGGAATTAATTGATAGAGTCCGGAGACATCAGTATGATGAAAATACTGCAGAAACTAGAAGTAAGTTAGTGATACAAATACATCAATGTAATACACATCAACATTATAATTATTTAGGAGCTAAAGATCATATAAAGCTGTCCATACACGATTAAGTGTACTTGTCAAGTTTGCAGTTTGACTTAATGCGGCATCCAGTTTGCATGAGATAGCTATATGGCCAGATAGCCATACTGTGGCCATATACGGTCAAGTTTACTGAATGCCGAGTCAAGTCCACTGCAAACTTGACAAATATACTCGATTGTACCATTGTGTACTTAGTATACCATTTTGTTTTGTTCCAGTTGCTAGATTGACTGGTCACATACGCTGTTTACAAGACACCTTAGAGAAATTCCCAAGAAATGTGCTAGCTAAGGTATGAAATTTACCTATTGAACAATGCTTTGCAGCTTTTTCGTCACTTGTCACTAATTTGAGACACAAAAAGCTCTGAAATATAGTAGGGATTTGTTAAAAGGTTATTTTTCTTATTGCATCAATAATTTAAAACACTTTACATGGGTACAAATTTGTTAAAGTATTGTTTTAATTTTGCAGCAAATTTGTCAGGAGTTGATAGATAAACGGAAGAAGCTTCTCAAGTTTTTAAGGCAGTATGACTACAAGAAGTTCGAGTGGCTTCTGGAGAAACTCAATATTGAATACAAAGGACATCCAGAGTATGTAATTAACTTTAAAGTTAACACTCATCCACTCATATCCACCAACATTCCCTCTGTTGAGGAAATGAGACATGCCCAACTCAGAGTCAGTAATGGTTACTTAAATCACTCCTTAGTACAGAATTTGTATGATGATTCTTTACTAAGGTGTGATTAAAGTAAAAGTTACTGACTCTGAATTGGGACTTGATTGACAGATCAATGCCATCTTTACATATTATCTTCAAATTGTTGTGTGGGAAAAGTAGAAAATCGATTTTATCAATGGACCAAATGTGCTTAATGCAGTGTTAGTAGTCTCAAACCACATTCGGATTATTACCTTTCAAATGAAACCATTTTGAGGCATATCAGTTGGATGGTTTCAGAATCTATATAGGACATCCATACAACCATTTTTTGTGTTTTATATATATAGATTAAAGACCTATTTGACTGAATAATTCTTTTCGATTTTTCCAGAACATATCACAAACTTTCACGCAAAGAATCTTTACGTAAACTGACAGAGATGCATTGTGAAGACATTCGCCAAGGAAAGTTGGATGAGTACAGGAATCTTCTAGAAAGCCAACAGGGGCCATTCTTGAGAGATAAGATTGAAAAACTGAAATTTATCAGAAATGAACAAATGGCACTTCAACTACCCATCACAGTTAATGAACAGGAGATAAAGAAAGTGGAAAAGCAGTTGAAGGACTGGGAAATAAAGGATCAAATCAAACAGCAGGCAAAGCAGAAGAAAAGAAATTTGCTGCTAGAATAGAATATTAGAGGTATGTCCAAATAAATAATGTAATCAATAAATTAGTAAGAAAATATATTTGTTTCCTTGAGTATATTTCTCAAACACTTGATAGTTCGCCCTTGTAACCTCTAGTTTAAGGTGTTGCAAAAGAATAAATAAATAAATAAATAAATAAATAAAATTAGTGATTTAAAAAAGCAATGTCGTAAATAAAACAAAATCAAAAAACTTTAAATTTTCATTTAATATTAAAGCCTTAACAATTAACAACTAAAATGAGTATAAAAATATAAAGCGCAATGTCAAATCAGTCGAATTTGGACGGAAAATATATTATAAAAATGCAATTTTATAGCGTTACAATTATTTAGTAATTACCTAACTATATTGGAATGTTAAACTTATAAAAAAGGAAGACTTATGTATCTTTACACGCATAGCTAATCAACATAAAAAAGTACACATAAAAACCTACATATAAAAACTTCAGTGACGACTAAGTAAAGAAAAGATACACTTTAAACATTGAAATATTTTATCTGTCATCTTTTATTTGAAGTATTTAACAGCAGTTTTAAGCAAAATATACACAAAGCTTTAAAAACTATGTTCATTTCTAACATCACTAACTTATACAAATAATCCAATTACGAAAACGAAATATAAATCTTGTACTCTCTATTGGCACTTGTTATTATCTTACGATACATTGTTTTCGATCAATTAATTCAAATCAAATTTGAACATTTTCTGATCACACAACTCTTCCATATCATCTTATATCTGAATACATTAACAATATCATATATTTTCATGAGATTCATACAAATGTCTAAAATATAATTTTGTTATCTCTAGAGCAGGAAAGAATGAAGTAATTATAATCTATTGTTTTGTTTTTAAGGAAACAACATTCATTCGAGTGAAATCTGTAATGTCTTTCATGATATAGGCTTTACAACATGTTATTTTCTGCAAATACCAAAATTGTTTATGGCATCCTAGCGTCTATCTATCTTATGGGATCGACCTCAATCAGCAACGTGGGTTGAAACTGTGACTGCTAGTTGGAAAATTTCACGAGAGATTTAATACTTCAGAGACACTTAGCTAGTCAATTACCAAGGTTGAAGCCGTTACCAACTGTAAAGTGAATGTAAGCTCTGTTAGAACTGATCTATTGATTATATGACGTGTCATACTATCATAGTAATTATGAAGGCTGCTATGAACACTGAAATTCATGGAAGCCGGGGCCTGCTACTTTATCCATTGAAATTTTGTACCTATGCAAGGATTACAAAATTTCATGCTTCAAACAAGTTGAGACTATTATATGTGTTACAAGTTATATGTTGTCACTCATATTGGCGTTCAATTAAAGTATAGTCCATTTTTAGATGCGTCCTATTCGGTTAGTGTCCTTTTATCGTAATTTGTAATTTAAAAAACAGGCTAACACAAAATGAAGAGAATTTAAAACCAAATAATCATTAATTTAATGCCAAAACAAATTCTGTTTACTCTTAATATTTTTTTGAAGTAATTTTAATTAACATTTTAATCCTCAATAAGACATCCAAGAAAAGTAGGGTATAGATACATACATATACCATAATTTTTGACATTAGCCCCACATATAATCTGTTCCGGGTACTTCCTGCATGATTCGTTTATTTCCTGTGCGATCGTCTACCTCTCCCCTCTCACTTTCTGTCTATAGCGACGTATTCGTCTATTCCGTGTGCGATCGTCCACCTCTCCCTCCTCACTCTCTATAGCGACGTATTCGTCTATTCCCTGTGCAATCGTCTACCTCTCTACAGCGACGTAGTGTGCGGCGCCCGCGCGTACGCGGTGGGTATGAACCCGGAGCGGCGGGACTTGGGTGCGTGAGCCCACAGCCACCCCTCCACCGTCTGCTGCGTGAGGTCCGCGTACACCCACTCCCCCCGCTTCACCGACAGGTCGTCCGGCGCTTGCGCCTGCAAACAGTGCAAGTTTGGTTTGTCGTAATATACTATACTAAACGCAAAAGAGAGAAAATGATGTGCGCCGTCTCTTTTGCACGTTTTATTACTACGCCTGCCACGAGTCTTTGCGTTTAGTATAGACTGATACTAAAGATACCCTTTTACAATTCGACACTAGCATAAGCAAACGGGTAGAGTTGTTTGTTATTAAAAAGCAGATGGTTATATTAAAGACAAGGTTGCTTGGACATGAGTTTTATAATTTTAATTAAAATTTAAGAAACCTCCGACATATTCATTTCCACTAAACGTAGCTAAGAACACTCGATTAAACCACCTTTCATACAAAAAAAATCAAAATTGGTTCATCCTTTTGGGAGCTACGATATACAGATACACAGACACATTAAACTTATAACACCCCTCTTTTTTCGTCCGGGGGTTAATAAATAGATATAATAGTAAATAATAAGTGTTGTCTGTAACTGTGAGTAGGAAAAATAAACTCCCCGGTAGTTTTATACTGCTTCTCCTCCCGGGCCCGCTCACAGTAGGGCTTGTTGAAGCACCAAACCAATTATGAATAAAATATTTGAATTCTGAATAAGCATTTTCAATGATGCTTACACACAACCTGCGCATCAGACGTCATCATGCTACAGACACCAATGATGCATTGACACTTGACAGCCAAGAAAGATAAGAGAAGAAAGTAAGTAATCAAGATACGAGGAAATTAATGAGTAATCACTATGTAATACTATTACACTATGAGTAAGTTATACTCCCTTTCTTCTATGATGCAGATTGTCATGTTGACATAATGCAGATAGCATAGCTACCTAATAGAAACCGATATCAATAAATAAAATCTCACCTTATAATCATAAAGCATGACTAGCTCCGTGCCGTGGTACCGGCCGTCCGGGTCCTGTTGTGTTGTTGTGTTCAGGTTGTTGTTGTTGTTGTTGTTGGCGAGCAGCGTGTTGTTGGCATTGGTTGTCGGCGGCGCGTGGATCGGTTGCGGGTTGTCTTGTTGTGTCGCTAGATATATTATATTTTTTTTAGAGATGTTAATTCTTTAGACAACAAAAGTCTTTTTCTAAGTGAATAGCTAATCTAATGAGCAGCTCAATCTCAATCTCATGCCGGCATACTTAGGTGTCATAAGAGGCGACAGAAGCTGGCCCGCGGATATATTGTTCTCAGTGGAGATGAATTGCTCTAGTCGTGTGTTATTAATCTTTTATAATAAATAATACCGAAAAGAATACTTAACATCATCATGATAGACTTGTAAAAAGTTGATAAAAATCATCAAAATTAATTACATTTATTTAAACATCAATCTACTTGTTAAGTTGAATATCATACCTTGCACCACTGCAGGGTACACAAAGCCAGACGGTATGAATCCTTCTTGACCATCGCTCCTTACTATCCAATACCAATCTGGGTCTTCTCTGTTCAGCACTGTAATAGGACAATATTTTTAAGAGCCATTTCGCAAAACTCGGTTGATAAACTATAGGTATTTGAAGCGGCTCCTAGACGTGATATTGCCTCGCCCGGCTCGCGTCGCGCTTGACCTCAGTTCTGTGCGAGTAATCTCCTTGATACTTTCAATCGTAAAAATTTTAAAATTATGAACATATAATTTTAATTATACACTTTGTGACCACATACATGTATCTGGTTTGTGACAATATAAGTTTATATAACAATTAAAAGTACAATGTAGTAGTACCATTATCGGTAACTTATTTACATAATACATTTTAGGTACCTACTTAGGTACATCACAATAAAGATGTCCAATAGATGCATATTGCAATAAAAAGTCAATAGATGCATATTGCAAAAATCAATATTTTGGCAAATCAACGTGAAAAATTAAAAATCACGTTTTTTCAAGGTGATCTATAAAATGCAATATGCGTCCATTTTGCCTGCGATATTCGCAGCGCGTCGAAATACATAGGTATACCTAAATTCAAATCAATCGGAGGGTATAGAACCGGGAAATCCCGGAACCGAAAATCCCGGGATTTACAAAGGAATACGGTACTTTTCAAAAGAACCGGGAAATAAAGTAAAAGAACCGGGAAACAAAATAAAAGACCAGGAAATAAAATAAAAGAACCGGGAAACAAAATAAAAGAACCGGGATTTTCTGAACTTTTGGGAAATAAAAATATGTCGCGTCGTGATACAAAAGATAACGTAAAAATAAAGGTAATTTATACAATCCATACACAAAAATGATTACAGCTTTAAAAAGAAGATATTCAGAACGTCGGCTACATGAAGCAGCTATACTAATATAATATTATTTACACAACCCAGATTGATATTTTTCTAATATAAATGAAGATGATTTAACTCTTTTTTCTCGTCCAAGCAGTGCTGAATTGTGCAATACAATTGTGTTGCTTTCATACAATTAATACGAAACTTATGTTTGCATGTAAGGTATAATAGTATGATGGTTACTCAATCACGGCAAACGACTATGCGGATTTGGGTAGAAAACAGTTTTTCCCTATTTAATGCTCCTGAGAGATAAAATAGGAGACGCGATACTAACTATTTTCACGCGGGGAAAGCCGTGGTAAAATAATCCCGAAAGAACTGAAAATCCCGGGAATCCCGGTTCCAGCATAGGCGAGTACCGAAAATCCCGGTAATTTAAAACAGGACCGGTTTTCGATACCCTAATCATTACCGTGATACAAAAGATAACGTAAAAATAAAGGTAAATACAATCCATACACAAAAATGATTACAGCTTTAAAAAGAAGATATTCAGAACACTATTCACAGTGGTCTTTGAATGTTAAAAACGAATTCTTTATTGTTTTCTGTTGGTTTACAAAACAAAATATTGACAATAGTCTAGTATAATAAATTATGAGAAACGAAATTCGCACTTTTCTCCCAAACCACTTGCTCTACAAGAAAAATGTATGGCACATAAAATGTCAATCTTTTTATGGGCTACAACTTTTACAACATCTACAAATCGTCTAGGACGCACCGTTTAGGAGATATAAGGAGTTTTCGGAAAATTTGGGAGGGGGGGGGTTAAGGTTGGGCCCAATAAGATTGGGTAATGTTGCAAGTATGAGTTCCACAGGGTGGATGGAAATTCAGTCGGAAATCGTCTAGGACGTACCGTTTAGGAGATATATGGTATTTTAGGAAAATATGGGGGGGGGGGGGTTAAAGTGGGTTCAGTAAGATTTAGCAATAAGGTTTGGGGGTTTACTAAAGGGGGTCGAAATTTCCGTCTAAACTTGTCTAGGACGCACCGTCTCCGAGATATCCGGGATTTCCGGTTTTCCAAAAATCTATATCCCGATGAAATCTATATACCTGATGAGTGCGGTATTTGCCCGGATGCCTCCCAGATTATCCCGACGCAAAATTCCACTTTTGGGTGAAGAACTGAGGGGGGGGGGGTATAGGGGGAGGCGAGGGGTTGTGAAGGGAAAAAATGAGAGGGTGAAGAGAGAAGGTAAAGGGTGTTGTGTATTTGAGATACGTGAGTTTTGGGGAGTTGACGGAACTTGGGTGCACGAGAGTTTCCAAACAACGAATGTATTATCTTTGACTAATAATAAGTGACTATAGCTGACTAATGTCTGAGTTTCTATCATTCCAACATTTTGGCTTAGCAATAGGGTCCCGTTGACACCGTTTGGGTACGGAACCCTATAAAGTACAGATTGATCTAAAAGTTGTATAAATAAAGGGTATGTTTAGACAAGTTATAATTATTATTTTTTTTTTCTATGTAAATATGTAATTTACACATATAACAAAAAACCTAAATACTGTAAACAGTAACTAATGTCTAAAAACGGACAATGTTTTATTTCAAATTACAGCAGTGACTTCCAACCCAATAGGGGTTGAATTTCCAAAAATCCGATAGCCTAAAGCCTTCTTCGATAAATGAACTATCCAATACAAAAATAATTTTTCAATTCAAACCAGTAGTTCCTAAGATTAGCGCGTTCAATCAAACAAACAAACAAACTTTTCAGCTTTATAATATTACAATAGTAATAGTATAGATTAGCATAGATATAGTTATATTTTGTACATATGTATGTTCGCGATTTTCTCCGTTACTACTTACACTACATAAATTGGAAAGAAATAGTTACTTAATTTCTATTGTTTTCTTCAAACCAAAGATGTTTAAAGCAGAATATTACGCAAACGGACCCCTGAATTGAAAAATGGTCTTTTGAAACCTATAATATTTTTGAAAGACCTTTTCAACGATACCCCACATTAAGGGGTAGACGAAGAAAAAATCATACGGAACGGACAGACGGACGGACGGCCAGACGGGCTAGCCGGCCGGTTGAAATAACGAACGGACTAGACATGATTCCGATTTGACTACAAAACCCTGAAAATTATAGAAAACTAAAAATAATACAATTGACTGTAACTAATTCTCACATGATCAAGACTGTTCAATGGCAATATAATTACGTTACTTTTACGAAATCTATTCCTTAGATGGCTAAAGCAAAAATTGACATAGGTCCGACCTCCAAGAGGGCTCGAGCCTAACTGATTTGATTCGCACCAGTTTGTTTATTTATATGGTAAAGTAAATTCGTTGTAATTAATTATTTTTTGCAGTAAGATAAAAAAAAAATTACGTGTCATATTCGACAAAGACCATATTTTATTACTACATAAATTTTTGATGGGAAATACGCTTTATTGAATACAAAAATCGATGGTAAAGTCATGGCATAAACCATGAAAATTGGTAATGTTATTGAATTAATTTGGAAACGAATATGATAGTAATCGTATATCTCTTGTAATAAATGCAAAATATAATATATGAGTGTTCTCTAGACATTTTTTTTTACTCAATTTAACAAGATTTAATAAAGAAAATCAGTGTATGAAATTGACTCTGTCGTCCTTTTGCTGAAAAATAGTTATGCTAGATTGACAGTTACGCAAAAACTAATTAATATTTTCGAATATTAGATTATCAATATCAATTATAATAGATTGATCTATTTTATGTGTTCATTTGCCAGCATTAATATCTTTCTTATGATACTAATTTTTGACGTCAAATTCTTCATTCCACGCGACTAACCGCGAAATGGCTTTTGCATTTCTATTATTTGTAAACCTCAATAACATCGATACAGATTTTTTGTTCCTATTTCAGTTATTTGTGACAATTAATATAGAACAGCAACAACAATTTTAAAGAACAATGCCCAAAAATTATTTTTTATTTTTGTTAGCGTCTTAAAACGTCAGTTATACCGAAGCAATTCAATTATTTTTTTACGTATTTTAAAATTAATACCTATACCCGTATTACCCAGCGTAAAATAATTTTATTAATAAGTGATGAATTGACTATAATAACAATGATGTCAACAATGTCAATTTTCATTCGGGCACTCACTTTGATACATAGCTTGTATCAAGCAAGATAAAGGGAGACTTCTGGCCAATATTACAGACAGAATTTCGTTATAAATGTTGGTATGACAAATGTAATTATGTCAAATTTCCATTTCCGGTTGTCAATCAAAAAAAAGTCAGAACAAAATAATGGTAAAAATTACAGGCATCCGTAAGTCTCCCCTACTCTATGACTCAATGGTTATAAGAATTCAATCTCAAAATTCTTTGGTTCTGGGGTGTGTCAGCTGAAAATTCTTATATATCTATGCTCAGAAATTAAAGCGGCGATTTCTAGATTTTTTTTTATTTCAAGACGCTAAAGTTGAAAATGAAATAAAACGATGTATGGCAGTTGGGCATTGTTCTTTCTTTTTGGAATCAATAAAGACATTTTAGACTGTATTTTATAGGCATAGCGTTGAAATCTATACTGAGTGAGGGTATTAAATTCTGAGGGTATTAAAGTCTTTAAATTAAATTTAAAGTTGAACTCGTAATTAACAATAATTCTACTGTATGTATTAGTATCAGTCCGAATATTCGTTCTCTGAGTACCTCACCTGTAACAAACTCTCCTCGTTCGACATCCACATCATTCTCATCGCGGGCAGTGAAGGTGTACAGCACCACGTATCGGCCCGAGGGATCCTTGCTGAACGGACAGGCCTCCCCCTCGCTGCCCAGCTCCGAGTGACCGTCGTTAGTCGCACCATCTGATAACGACAATCTGTAATTGAAAATCGTTTCATTAATTTAATCAGGTAATAAAAGGAGGTAACAATCCAAGGTTTGGCAATAGTGTGGTGCAATGGTTGCCATGCCAGATCACTGTGCCAAGGATCGTGGGTTGGATTCCCAGTGAGGTGGAAAAAATGACGATTTGAATTTCTGTTCTCATTCTGGGTGTGTGTGTTCTGGTCTTTGTGTGTTGTCCATGGCACCCACGACACAGGGAATCCTAGTGTGGGGCTATGAATGTGAAGCGTTATTTATTTATAACATGGCATATATTCATTTGACCATCCATTATCAGATGGTTTGGATTGTAACTGGTTATTATAATAAATCACTTTATAAATGAAATGAAATACTCACTGTGAAACATCCCTATGAGCTAGATCTGTGGGTGAGCGACTCCTTGGCAATTTTTTCTTCAAATCATGATGTTCGCAAGGCGCACAGTACGAGTGTGGAATGAAGCCTTCTCTGCGCGACTCTGCTACAATTACATACACCCAGTCATTCTCCCGATATAGTACATTTACTATTTGGCCTCGTTTCACCTGAAAAATACGTAAATAAAAATTATTATAGCCAGGATCCAAACAAATTCAATAAGAGTAATGTTATTTATTGAGTGCATGTTGGCCCTGTCTGTATACAATATAAATGGCTACACATAATGGCTATACAATATTCTTTCCACACTATTTACTCAGCAGCATTGAAGTGGTTGCCATAAAAAAATAAGCCTATAGCAAGCATAAAATTTTCAAAGCAAAAGTTAATGAACAAAAAGATCAAGTCTATACCTCTAGTTCATCATCAACACATGGAGCAAAGTCATGCAAGACAACCATTTTTGAATCTGGGCTCAGTCCATGTTCCTTTTCAATTCCCACTCGGACTAAAGTCTCAATGCTGGCGGAGCCTGTGATCCTGCCCATTCCAGGACTCAAGCCTGATCCGGGACGGGACAGCTCCTTCTCTGAATCACCACTGCTGGCTGAAAACAGAAGAATTATTTACATTATGATGTTCACGTAACCAATTTCTTATTTTTTAGTTCCCAACCTCTAGTTGTATTATAATCTCAGAAGATAATGAATAGCAACAAAAAATTGTATTTTATACAGGAGTATTTTATATTGGAGGTTGGTCAAAAGTTGGAAAGCAAAAAGGAACATTACAAAACTGAATGTTCACCCAGGGCAAACTGAATACTAAGCTTGAGTATGAGACTTATTTGAAAAATTTAGTTAGGTTTTTGAGATGGTGTGTGCTGTGACCTGGACGGAATCCGGATAGCATGGGGTTAAGGAAAGGAATTGGAAAGCTATAATGTACGGCAAGTAGGTACTAGAAGATTTATAAAGAAATGGGATATTGGTCTTTATTTAGGAAGGTTTGGTTTTTCTTTACAGAGAATGTCTTAAATTGTTCCGATTCAATAGTACTTAACACCTTACTTTTTCATTTGATTTAATTTATTCGACATGACTATGGGGTTGTTGTACGACAAAACGAGATGGATTTACTAGTTTAATATTTGTAATTACTAATTATACATAAAGTTTGAGGTCATTGACTCAACAAGTTTTTCTAAGAAAGCTTTAGTTACTCACATTTCTTCTTTTTTCCCCTTCTGATTCTAACGGGACATAAAAATGCCATGCTGCAGGTAAAGAACTATATCATATTTCTGTTAAAAAGGGAAAGAATTAATTCAATTTCTTTGGAATCGCACGCAAAATGTTCACACGGTCAATTTCTTCTTTTTTTTTTTGTTCGCAGTTCGCACTTAGCAGTTCGGAATCAATTCAATGTGTGTGTGAAATGAATGAAATGTGTGTGAATGACACAGACAGATTCTGACAGATTCGTAAAGAAAAACTAAAACCACAGACTAATTAATAATTATATGACACAGACAATGCATCATAATAATCTTTGTATATAATATAATGAATCTGTATCAAATATTGTTAATAAACATGAATATTTATACTCTATCTAGATCACTGACTTTGTAGAGGTACTTGAATATCGATGACGTCATATACGAAGGACTATTCGACCATTCACAGCCCGGATTGAGGTTGTCCTTCACAATTGTAGGGTGTCCACACTTAGAAAAATTGTGTCCTATTTTGGTATGGTTCTTCAAAATATGAATAAAGTATCTATTGGTAATTTTTCTGGTGGTGAGAATTATAATATTGAAATAATACATTTTATTAGAATTTCTTCAAAATTACCGAATTAAATTTCCAATAAATTCCAATATTAAATAATAAAATAATTTAAAATCCAATATTAAGAGTAAATTGAAAATTAAGGTACACAATTACGGTACATCTATTATAATAATGTATGTTATTAATCTTAGATGTTTTTATATCATTATAAAAAATCACAATCGATGATATTATCCTGGGACTATAGATATGTTATAGACACAATACAAAAATGGTCCTTATGATATGACGTCATCGATCTTCAGGTACGTACCTCTACAAAGTCAGTGATCCAGATAGAGTATGTAATATAATTATTCATGATTCAACTGACGACGAGCGGCGAGACGTTTGTCTTGTTGTCCCAAGCTTAGATACAGTCGGATCGCATGAACGCTTGAGTTGAGGAGAGTGTTAGAACTTAGAATGAAAAGAGTCTTCATAGGCCAGTGCCGATACCTCTGAAAACGGTAAAAAAATGAAAAAAATTATAATAGGATGAAACCTATTGCAAAAGGAAGAGAATATAACAAAAAATAAAGGAAAAATAATTTACGGGCGATCTGAGGTCGGGAAGTGGGGGGGAGGGGGGGGTTTAAGGGTAAAAAACGGTTTATCTCAATTTCCAGCAAAACTATAAGTCCTATGGAAAAAAGTTAAATGGCAAAGTTATAGGTAATAAAAAGGTCTACAATTTTTGCATTTACACTTTTTTACATAACCTCAAAATTTATGTGAAAAATTCAAATAACCAAGTTTTTGGTTATTTATTGCACGGTATTTTTGATATTTGTAAGTTTAATTTTCTACTTGACTATTGTTTTTTACTTATCACTGTTTTTGAATAGTATATTCGTTCACTAGAATAAAACTTACGTTTTATCTAAACTTTATTTTATTCTACTACCAGTAAACCATATTTCCAATAATTTTTACTGGCTACGCACTTTACATATTAATGGGACTTGAGTTGCCCTTCTAACAGAGATACATAGCCTCCCTATGCGTATTCTACTGTCTGTACAACGGGGAATGTTCTGAAGAACTATGCGGTTTAATACCTGCGGTTGATTTCCGTCACTGCGCATCACGGTGTATCAGGTTCCATCAACACCACCTGAATACTTGACGTTCGTCCACAGTTCGGTTTTTACGTAATTTCCTGCATACATACTACATACGCACGTGTAAACTGTGGAACGAACTTCCTGCATCGGTGTTCCCACTAAGCTATGACATGGGGTCCTTTAAGAAGCGGGTCTATTGTTTTCTTCGAGGTCGGCAACGCATTAGTGACGCTCCTAGTGTTGCTAATGTCTGGGCGGGGATGATCACTTACCATCAGGTGACCCGTCTGTTCGTTTGCCTACTTAAGGCATAAAAAAATTCACACTGAAATCGGCTATAGTCTACTTCTAAGCACGTCTGTCCTCTTAAAGACGCCTAGAGCATACTCCACCAGACGGATTGGTGGAAAGGTTAGTGGACAACCCAAATGTCGGGTATTTTCATGACATTTAAAGGATTTCCAACTGGCTTAACGATTGTTATCTTATGATAACAACGGGACCTATCCAACTACCGAATCGACCACTACTTAAGTAGGTTGATCATGTACCTAGGATCGATACAATATGCCGCTATGAGCGCGAGAGTCAAAAGAATATAAAAAATCGCTAGGTGAAACATTTTTATTTTATAATATTTTATGTTTTCATATTTTAACATTCATAATATATTTTTGTCTTTCAGTGACGTAATTACATAATATTAAAGGTACACATTTGGCACATGGACAGGGACGTATAAAAATACTATTGATTAAAATCTTAAAACATTAAACAAACAAACATTGTCTTGCCCAAGACAATGTTTATGTCAATAATTGTATCATATCAATAACATTATATTATATAGAATGAAAAATTCAAGAACGCCTTAAGGCGATATGGATTCCTGGGTCCATAAGGAAACTGTATTATTCTAAAACTAGATCATTTACAGGTCAAAAGCAAGCTTTGTAATAAGTACATTATTCTTAAATATACATACAGATTGCTACGTTTATAACAATAGCTACTTTAGTTCCGATAAGCACCAAAAGGAATTATACATTTCTGAAGTAACATATAAGTACTCGTAGGTCATATAGGTTCTGGATTTCTTTTGCTACATTGATCATAATTAGGGTTCTAATATTTTTTTGTTAAACTGATAAGCACCAAATTGTATGATACCTAAAATCTATTTATTCAATACATTTAAAAGTATAAGTTCTCAATTATTTTGTGCAAATAAATAACATTTCTCTGTCCTTACTCATGGCCTACATCTTACATTCTTGCTAACATGATTAAGGGTATTTCAGGAATTATATATGCTGAGTGTCGGTTAACGAATGCCATTGCTCATGACGATGATCAGGGAACTTAATACAGTCCATCCAATGCTTCAGTCTTCGTCCCTTGCTATTAGCGCCCAAAACGAGGCTTCCCAGAAAGTCGTTCGGTTTGCCGTAGTCCTTATCCCAAATTGTCAGTGTCAAGTTTTGGCGCGAAAGCTCTGTTGGACGCGTTTCAAAAAGAAATTCTTCGTTCCATACTGGATTTAAATTCCGCCATTTTATTGACGATTTGTGCTTTTTGTGATAAGGATCTGGATCTAAATGTCTGAAAAATAAGTACGTAAATTTTGTTAAGATTATGAAGTTTTAAGGTAATATATGTACGTACCTCTAAATATGATTCTCAACCATTTACTATTGGTTAAAAAATAGTTCCAAGTGTCTCATCATGGGACAACTCAATGCGACTAGCGGGACACATCCGGTGGCTGAGAATTCAATAACATTCAAATATAACAATATTTTACGTTCTTCGCATCGACTCGCGCCTAACTTCAGCCCGGCCAATAAGTTTGGAGATTAGTGGTACTATATTTATAACACTAATAGCCCAAGAGCTACTGAACCATTTGACTAACCCACTTCCCACAAAGCTAGAAATTTATTAAATGATATTTTATTATCAGTCAATTAAGAAAGTACCGTTCTGGCAGGCATCTCGCGGTTGCGTCATCATCCCTTTAATTTTTGAAAATGCAAAAAATATTATTTTTTTATCCCACTCCCACAAGGCTACAATTTTAATATGTTGTAATTTACATATGTTTAAGTGTAAAAAAAAACTGCCAACCCATTTTGAGGGTTGCAAGTACGTGCCAGAACAGAGCAAAGTTGTCATCGGGAGAGCAATTCATAACCTACTCCCACAAGGCTCAAATTTTCAGGGAACATTCTTTTAATTGTTTAAACACTATATTTAAACAGCCAGAACATTCTAGCGGTTGCAAATATCTTCTAAATTTCTAGCTTTGTGAGAAGTGGGTTAGTCAAATGGTTCACTAGCTCTCCAGCTATAAGGAGTGATGACAACCGGACCTAATAACCATGGGCGATGTCCATGGGCGGCAGGTTGGTGGCACTGCAAGTTAGTTTACTATCTGCATGTCATTTTACACTTACAATTTAACAAATGGATCAGAATATCCATTGCTGTCCTGTGGCGGCAAGTCTGCAGCTCTGCAAATGGTGACCACTAAGGCCCTTTTCTTGGTGCTGTAGCACAGCGCCAGTAGTATTCTAGGGCCAACGGGTTCAGAGTTAGAGGACCCTGACAGCGCCAAGCGCAGTTGGGCGGGAGATTTTAAACATTCACGCAGCGCCACTGTAGCCGAGCCCATTTCGTCGCAACCATACCTGTAATGAACGATTTATAAAAGATTAATAACACGCAGTGCCAGATTAAGCAAGCGCGAGGATCGTAGCAAATTCTTTCATCTACTATGGGTTCTTAAGTATAGTGGTTCATAAGTGTAAATTGTAAAATATGCGGGGCCCCCTTTCGCGTGGGGCCCGTAACATTTCTACTCTTGCTACGTGGTTAATCCGGCACTGATAACACGTTGTTCAAGGAGGATTAAAAATAACATTTAAATTATAAATCATTAGTGGTAAGCTCTTCACTTTCGTTTCTCGGGGTAAAAAATCCCTACATATTATTCCAAATCATGAACTATGTGTGTGCAAAATTTTAACAAAATCCGTTCAGTAGCTTTCACATTTACTTAGCGTTAGTAGTATTGTACGCTGTGATTGAACTACGTAATATTATAGTCGTGTAATGAAGTCATTCTTCATACATACCTGTCATCATCAAATAAAACTATTTCCAACGACTTTACGTCGAGGTCTGATTCCGTAATGCCGAAGAAATGCACGGTCTCGTTAAATTCAGGATTTTTTGTTTTATGAACAGTTTTAGTTCGTAGTCTGTTGGAGTAGGAACCCTCTGGAATCATTAAAAATTAACAAATTGTATAAAATTGTAGTACAATTTTCTGGTCATTTTGTAAGTAGTTACCTAATTTATTATGAAGAAATGTACGAAACATGAAAGGCATAACCAAAGTGTTGCCGACTAAGAATTGGATTTGATGATTTATCTATTTATTTTCTTTGAATTACACTTCTCGTGGCACTCTTACTGCAAAACTCAAGCTGTATTCTTTGTTTTAAAATAAAAATTAACGGATAGGCGGAGTCACAGCATTCGCAAAGAATTAAGAAAGATGTTTCTAACAACTTTGAATAACGTAACCGATTATAAATACGTCGTAGCCGCACCATCCTGTATATACTCGTAATATCCAGAGTTCTTGCATTGTTTCAACTATTTTGCCTGCGGGGTATTGAATTTCTATCAGGGCGAAGTTGCAGAACAAGCTCATGTTTCTAAGTTTAAAAGTAGGAAGTTTGTCTGAACCTGTATTTATAAACTTCAAGATGTGGACTTTTAATCGAATATTATTTATTGTATACCAGAACAAGGACATAATAACAATGTGATGAGGTGAGCAGTCTCGTCTTCGCTACGCACACGCGGTGTGTTCGCTGCGCGCCCGTTCCGCTTTCAAAACGCTCGCAAACCGCCAGTATGATAAGGCCCTTACTGTTATCATAGATTAAATTAAAACAAAAGGTCTTGAAAAAATGTAAATGTACTTCCTACTCGTATACGCTATGTATTGAAATGTTATAAGTCGGTGCCATAAGTAAAAGAGTGCTATATGTATAAGTTCGATGTTTTTAAAAGAGATTTGATCCTTATGATTGTCCTTATTGATTGATGACATACATTTCAGTGTTGTTTTTTCGAATTTTAGACTGTTCGATTCCCGGGTATGTCAAGTATATTTTAAAAAATGAATATTTCCTTTCACTGAAATTCGCTATCTCCAGTATTTAGAGTACTTTCCCTCCAGGTGGCGTTTAAAAATTCCAAAATTATTAAATTTGGAATGCTCAAATTTTTTCCTTAAAGCTTACGTAGGTAGGTATCTTGTTTAATTACGTCACCTGTTACGCGATTTACTCACCTCTCGGCAGAATCTCTAATCTGCAAAATGGATCTGACAGGCCCGTCATATCCATACCAATTAGACCTCTCGCCCTGAGAACAGTGACGGCGAGTGAAGACGTGCCGTTGTCGTATGCCAGTTTGATCTCCAGCGTCCCGAAACCAGCATCGGGAATAGTCGGAGGTCGTTCCACTTGCGTTGTAGCTTTAGTTTCTTTCCTAATACTCCGTAAACTGTAAGCGCTGCCTTTGCTGTTCGTTCGTTTTAAATTAGCAAGCGACCGCTGGTTCAGGCTGTCGGTCCTGTTGAGGCTCAAACCGCTCACTCCGTGGGAGAGTATGTCTGTCTCGCTCCAGTCATAGTTTGTCTCCTGTGATCAAGGAAAGTATACTTTGAGAAAGTGTAACTAACAAATAAGGTCTTAGATAGAGTCGGAATCGCATTAAGAGTCTGACAATTTGGACAAAATGATTTTTAGGGTTCCGTACGAAAAACGAAAAACAGAACCCTTATAGGATCACTCATGCATGTGAGCGACCTCCGTTCACAGTCAATTTACTCCGAAACTACGGGATCAAATGAATTGAAATTTGGTACTCATGTACTTTTTTGTGACCCATAGACGAAATTATAAAATAAACAACTGAATTTTGAAAAAAAAATAACGAAATCAAAATTAAACAAAAACTGTTTTGCAAACCGTATCGTGTGGTATGTGTCAAATCAAGCGCTTGTTGTGCGGATCTCAAATATATTTTTGTTATAGTTCTACAATGGATAGTTTTAAAATTATTCAAGAAAGAACGAAAATTGAAGCCAAAATTTGACCATCCCACCCCTTATCTCCGAAAGTACTAATGTTAGAATTTCAAAAAGAATACGGTGAATAGTTATTTACAGGAAAACCTATAAGAAGTCTATGGTCTTAAAAAAACGGCAAAAATAAATAAAATAGAAAAATAACGGTAAATACATAATCAACGTACGGAACCATCTCCAAGCGAGTTTAACTCGCACTTGTCAAGTTTATTAATAAGATATTATTCCAAATAAAATATAATAAAAAATGAGTTTTATACGAGTTTTCTTTTATAGTTTAACGAATTTGAGGTGCAAATACACTTTTGCTGTTATCTCCAGTTATTGTATCCAACCATCCTCAATTTTTGACATTATTAACTTAATTACTGTCACTGCAGGTTGCCATAAAAGTAATTACTCCTGATCTAGGTTTTTCTATAGGGTTGTGATAAAAAAACGTCGTTTATCTGAGTTTTACTAATGTGTACATACAGTAGATATTTCCTTTATTGGATGGAAATAAAACAGTAACTATCCAGATGAATAATTGAGTAGAAATAATACTTGAGTTAGCCTCCAAACGACTCGTCGTGTTCCGGCTGGGGGCTTCAGACCCATTTCTTTCTTTCTTTTTTTCTCTCTTTCTTGGCCGGCAACGCATCAGTGATGCCTTCAGTGTCTCTGACTTGGTGATAGGCGACGATATAATAGAATAGAATAGAATACTCTTTATTGTACACACTAAATAGATTACTACATTAGAACATAATATAAATAGCATGTAGTACAAAAGGCGGTCTTATCGCGATAGAGCGATCTCTTCCAGACAACGTTACCTTCCGCTAGCCACTTACCAATACCAATCGAGTTCAGCATATCTGTTTAGTAGTACGAAAAAATAAACTAAACTTATTAATATTATAGGTACTTAAAAGTTAAAAGTGACTGAGATATAATCGCCTTAAAGCCTTTGAGCTAGAATTATAATATTCTGTACACAGGTGACCCATAAAACGTAGACAAGTGTTAAAGCGGATTTCACGAAATCCCCACGGGGCAGAGAATAAACAGTATTTATATGTCGCTTTATCTACGTAACTTTATGTATTAGGGACTTCAACAATGGCAAGATATTTTCCACTACACTTATGTAGATACACGTGAAACTTAGTGCGGTATAAAACATGGATTATCTTGGATAGTCGTTGAATTGTCGAAGAGCACTTCGCTAATGGGACTTGTCTTTTATAGATTTCCCGAAAAATTCGCATTTGAACTTGCTCCCATTCTCGCGATGAAGTGTCTCCGACAAAAATACAGATGGATTTTGATAGCTGATAGTTCAAGGTTAGCAAAATGACATTAAAACCTTAATTTATTGCTGAACAGTATTTCAAAATTAATAAATAGTTCGAGAGCTCAGCTCGCATGTAGTTTTCTAATTGAGTAACTCGAAATGACCATAGAAATTCTTTAATTTGGATAACAATGTAAAGAAGTTCAACATCTCAGTGGATATTAAAATTCATGAATCCTAACGATTGCGATATAATGGGGCAGTTCTACTTACTATAAAAAATTAATGGGGCATATTTCCATTAGCGAGTTTAGCGACGCCATTCCTCTTAAACAAATACCAGTGTCATCCCCACGGATACGAGTGAGTGACCTTAATTAACCCTATAAATCAATAGCATGAGATTTATTTGAAACGTTTTTCGCTAACATATGACGCACTAGCTATTCACGCAGTTACATTCAACACGTTCTGAAGGAATGAAAATTAAAAATCAACAGTTTTAAGGGTTTTGTACCTCAAAAAGAAAAATGGAATCGTTAGTTATAGGATCCGCCTACGGAAAATCAATCCAAAACAATTTATCGAATTACAATTCGCCGAAAATAATTCGTCGAAAAAACAATTCTTAAGACAACAATTCATCGAATGACAATTCTTCGATTCGCAATTCGTCGAAACGAATGATATACCTAATTTTCATATTATGATCATCCTATTGTATTACGAGTATACTCGTACATGTAATCCTAGCTAATATTATAAGTGTGAAGATGTTTTGGTGTTTGGGTGTTTGTTCCTCAATCACGCTACAACTAGTTAACCAATTTGGCTGAAATTTGGAATGGAGATGGCCTATACCCTAGATTAATACATAGAAGTATAGAACTATAGTTAATTATTGTTATTGTAAATTTTATTATAACATAACTAAAATGTTGCATACCAACATCGGCCAAATATGTTTGAATGCCTGTTAAATTATCTTCTTTTCTACTTGTGCCATATTTGTGGCAATGAAATAAATAAATAAATAATTTATAGTGCGTATTTATATCAAGATTGTAGTTTACATATACTTTACGAGGCGTTGGCAGCCATTCACTAATAATTTGTTCAAGTTTTCACTTCTGTCGGCACTCCCTGAATGCCTTTTCTTTTTCTTTTAAAAGTTTCAACATTAACTCAATGATTCTTAATCTGTGTTAAATATACTATGTGAAAATCGTTCATACGAATAGTTCTGTGTCTTCATAAATGTTCTATGACAAAATTAGTTGCTTATGTAGGTCATGTCCCGTAAACCACATCCTGTCAAGTTAACTAACTTAGTGAACAACAAAACCGTCCCCAATAAGTTGCAAATTGAATGTTTGATTGACGAGTACGGTACTTTGGCGGAACGTACTTAAATAAAAAAATGCATGTCATTATTATAAGTAACTATTT